>CM070008.1:24627138-24819638 GCA_036247105.1 Cirrhinus mrigala | reverse complement strand
AAGTTGCAGCCGGCAGAGTTGACGGCTGCGTAATATCATTGCGCCTGCTGCACCCATGGTACGGCAGCAAAGTTCCTTGATTATTACGCCGGAATGAGAGTATAGTTCCTAGCCATATCAGCCTAGAAAATCACAACTTTTCATTTTCCGCCAGTCTTAGTACACCATGCAACCACAGAAGAGTCAAGTTTTAAATAGGAAAAATATCGAAACTCTTTAGTCATTTTATAGTGAGATGCTAATGGTCTAATCGGATTCAATGATTTATGCTAAGCTATGCTAAAAGTGCTACCGCCAGACCCGGCGATCGGCTGAATGGATTCAAAAACGGTAAAACACATCTGTATAACTCTAGGGGAGCTGGAAAATGAACCTATTTTCAAAAAAAGTGGAGTGTTCCTTTAAGTTGTACTTCAGTGCACTTGAAAAAGTATACTGGTAACATTTTACAATAAGGTTCATTAGTTAACATTAGTTAACTACTTTAGTTAACGTGAACTAAGAATGAACAATACTTCTACAGTAATTATTAATCTTAATGTAAATTTCAACATCAAAACATTAGTTAATGCACCGTGAAATAACATGAACTAACAATAAATGACTATTTTATTACCTAACATTAACAGATATTAATAAAAACTGTAATAAATGTATTGTTCATTGATCATTTATGTTAGTTAATACATTAACTAACATTAACTAATGGAAACTTAGCGTAAAGTGTTACAGATTTTATTAAAAATTTATTACTAATGTACTTATAAGTACATTTTCCCAACTGTGGTACACATAATATATATATATATATATATACACAGTACTGTGCAAAAGTCTTAGGCCACTAGTATTTTCACCAACAAAAATATGGTTTTAAGTCAGTTATTTCTATCTTTTGCTTTAGTGTGTCAGTAGGAAATATCAGTTTACATTTCTAAACATTCATTTTGCCTTTAATTGTAATAATCCAGTGAAATTTTTGTTTGCACAAGGAGTCTGACAACAGCCAGTGCTCCACACAGAGATCTGATCGAACCATCATCCAGTCTGTCTGGAATGACATGAAGAAACAGAACAAACTGAGACAGACTAATTCCAGAAGAACTGTGGCAACATCTCCAAGATGCTTCAAGAAACCTACATGCAAAGCTACCTGAAAACTCATGCACAAATGAACCCAGGGCAAAAGCTGTTTTAAATGCCTAGTTCTTCCATGAAACTCTAGATGGCGCAGGTTGATGGGTGTTAACGTAACTGATGATATCCACAGCCTTATACTGCAGCCTTATACACAGCTGATTGGTTCACGTTGCGTACGCAGCCAATGAGTTTGAACCTTTACCTTTAAATGGCTGGTCGGCATTCACTTGAGCCTTTCGCAGCAGCGCGTTTTGAGTTCCTCTGAAACCCTCCACCTTCCCCAGCTCCACCTGTATAGATCTGCTACGGGTTATTTTGTATGCTATTGTGTATGTCTTAAATACTCACAGCACCATATTGCCATATGCTTTGGCAGTAGCAAGTTCCTGTAGCTGCTTGCAGCAGCAGCAGCAATAATCTACAACTACAGCAATAACCAACAGCAGCAGCAATTCAGCAGCAGCGTAGCAGATCTATTCCGCCAAGACCAAATACATTAACATTGTCATATACATTACCATAATAAAATCTTCCCGAGAGTTGTCATGGAAGAAATGCAAATATGGTTTACCAAATGTTGATTTCATTTAGTTAATAGAAGTTAACTGATAAATAAAATCTATTTATGACATTATTTTTGACAGCATCCTCATTTTACAGCATTTTTACACAAGTGCCTAAAACTTTTAACAGTACTTTGCAGGTTTCTTGAAGCATCTTGGAGACGTTGCCACAGTTCTTCTGTATTTAGTCTGTCTCAGTTTGTTCTGTTTCTTTGTGTCATTCCAGACAGACTGGATGATGATCAGATCAGATCTCTGTGTGGAGCACTGGCTGTTGTCAGACTCCTTGTGCAAACAAAAATCTCAATGGATTATTACAATTAATGGCAAAATGAATGTTTAGAAATGTAAACTGATATTTCCTACTCACACACTACAGCAAAAGATAGAAATAACTGACTTAAAACCATTTTTTTTGTTGGTGAAAATACTAGTGGCCTAAGACTTTTGCACAGTACTGTATATACACAGTAGTCAACATTTGAAGTGGACCAAAAAAAGTTAATCAAAGTTGTCCTAAGACAAGAACGGGTATTGTTTTGGTTTTAGGACAACTTCGATGAAAGGTTTTGATCCACTTCAAATGTTGACTACTGTATATCACACAATTCTGACTTCATTTCTCAGAATTGCGAGTTTATATCGAGCAATTCAGACTTTTTTTCTCGGAATTGCGACTTTGTATCTCGCAATTCTGATTTTCTTTCTTACAACTGCAAGTTTGTATCTTGCAATTCTGACTTTTTTTCTCAGAATTATGAGATACAAACTCACAATTGCGAGTTATAAAGTCCAGTTCTGAGGAGAAAAAAGACTGATATGTTCACAGAATTGTGAGTTTATATCTTACAATTCTGAGGTAATAACTCGTAATTGCCAGTTTACAGTAATCAACATTTGAAGTGGATCAGAAAAGTTAATCAAAGCTGTCCCAAGACAAGAACGGGTATTGTTTTGGTTTTAGGACAACTTTGATGAAAGGTTTTGATCCACTTCAAATGTTGACTACTGTATATATATAAAGGCGCCTTTGATATTATTTTCCTCTGAACTACTAGACAGCACAAAAATGTGGCATAGCACTTTCCAAAACATTTGCTTTTCAAGATGCACATGCAAATTTGTCTGATCCTTGACGCGATCGTGGACAGCAGCGCAAAGTCAATTCTGTGCTTATTTGATCTAATATTTGATGTTTTTTTTTTAAATGTTGTAGATGCAAGTTGCAAATAACAAATGAGAATCGCTAAAATGGATGCATATATTTTGAGACAAATGTCTTCTTAATGATTTTCAGTTTTGTATAGGATAATTCAAGCAGCAGTATTTAAATAATGAAAGAATATGTAAAAGTATGGTATTTGGGGTAAAAAGTGCCCTTGCTGCTGGGGCTAAAAGGCACAATAATTAACATGATAATTAATAAATGGCTGACTTTTCCATTTGTTGACATGACATGGTTAGATTCATATGGTAAATGTCATATATTATGTTGAGTGTCCATCTTAGAGATAATCACCATGTTTAGAATGAAAACATCATATTTAAAAACATTATATTAATCATATCATATAATAAAATATCATTTGATGTTCCTAGTGTAAATCTAAATTAAATTATTATGGGATCTCCTTTAATGCTTTCAGAATTTTTACTTTTTAAAATGATTTTGTCTCCGTACTTTAAAATATATTTTTTATATTAACATATTTTAATTTTTTTTAATTAATTATTTTATTTTTCAAAATAAGCAGAAAATAGTACAAACTTTGCTAAAGTGGTTGTTATGAACAAGTATTAACTTAGATATTACTAAAAAAAAAAAAAAACATTATTTTAGACAAAACAACAAACAACTTGTATGATTTATTGTCACACAAAATCTCTTGCTCCATAAATGTTCAATACAAACGTACAAAAAATGTACAAAAAAATCAAAGGAATCAAAAATAAATCACTAAACGCTGCACATATGGAAAAAAGTGCTACTAATGTATACTATTAGTGTACTTGATTGTACTATTTAAACACCATTAATATGTAGTTAAGTATCATATAAAGGGAATATTACCATAGTTACAGTACATTTGAAATGAAGTATTCAGTGTGTAAATGGGCATTATATGGGCAATACACTATAAATACATATTGTATATATTTATTATATAGTATTATTATATTTTAAATAATTCTCAAGTTTATTTTCTATGATGAGTATATCTAAAAGTGTATTAAAGATGGGTTCGGGTCCAAGTGTTATACAAGTGGTAACTAAATACACTGTCAGAAAAAAAGTCACTGGGGTGGTACCCTAAGGTACAAAGTAAAAAGGTACAAATATGTACTTTTAAAGTACTAAAATGTACCTTTAAGGTACTAATATGTTCTGTTTAGGGGCAGGTAAGGTACAAAGAGGTACCTTTTCACCTTAGTACCTTAGGGTACCGCCCCAGCGACAGAACTGTACCTTTTTTTCTGAGAGTGTAGTATGTTAAAAAAGTATCTCAAGAAGTTGGTTACACTTTATTTTAAAGTGTCCTTGCTACAGTGTAATTATACATTGAAGTACCGAGTAATAATAATCATTTTTGTGCACTTTTTTTTTTCACCTGGGTGAGTAAATGTCTAAAATATCAGTAATCTTAACAGTAAAATGGAGAGAAAAAGAGGCAACACATACATATTATTTTTTTTTTTTAAAAAAAGGGTTTAAACATCTATTATTTGAGTTTAAGTGTTTAAGTGTTTTTGAAATATCAGCCATCATCCACGTAAAATGGAGAGATAAAGGGGCAACATTTAAATATAATAAAAACATTTTTGGAGCATTTAAACATCGATTATGATACACTTAAATGGCTTAAATATCAGCAATCTTGCCAGTAAAATGGAGAAAAAAAGAAGCAACACTTATAAACAATAAAACATTTTTTGTGAGACTTGAGATCCACTAATAACATACTTGATTTCTGTTAAAACTAAAAATTGTAAACCTGCTAGTATTTTTTATTTTATTTTTTTTTATTTTATTTATTTATTTATTTTTTTTTACAAAAAGAAACTATTTTGTCATTCCCCAAGCTTGCTGATGAATAACACAAAGTGTGTGAAAACTGGATTTGATTTAAAAAAAAATAAAGGACAGAGTCAAGCTGATAATGAATAGATGAATAAACAAATAGAACACATGAATAACTTCTTATTTCAACTCGGAGGCAAAGCTGAATGTTCACAGAATACAAAGAAGTAGTTTCTTTACTGTCTACTCTGAGGATTGGATTGTGAGAACAGATGATTTTTTTTCCCCCCAAACTGGAGTAATTTTTTTTTTAAGGAAATCTTGTGTTTGTCTTTATTTTAAATACTGTATTTATAGAATCAAAATATTTTCAAACTATATTATGCATGCTTTTGTGCTTTTAGATATATAGTTCAATCGTTTTGTCCCAGATATGGACATGGGCAGTAAAAGGTCAAAGCATTGTTTGTGCATTTTGTTTGGTCAGTTCTGTTTCGCTCCAGTGCACAAAGTCAATACACATTGAGGTCAAGTGAATATCGAGCGTAACGCATGGAAATGCCATTTGGTTTCTGACTTTGGGATTTCAGCATATGAATCATTTGCGCAAAACAAATATGCCACAAGAGCAAACAGATGTCCTACAGAGAGAGCTTCACCTCACAACAAGATATGTCAGAGGGTTAGAATTATTCTTTGTGAAGAAGATTGTGATGCCTCTCACAAAATGTCTTTGATATTGCACCTGCACTGTCAGAAAAGAAGGTACAGTTCTGTCGCTGGGGCGGTACCCTAAGGTACAAAAGGGAAAAGGTACCAATATGTGCCTTTAAGGTACCAATATGTACTTTCAAAGTACTAAAATGTACCTTTAAGGTACTAATATGTACTGTTTATGGATAGGTAAGGTACAAAAATGTACCTTTTCACTTTTGTACCTTAGGGTACCGCCCCAGCGACAGAAATGTACCTTTTTTTTTCTGAGAGTGTACTGAGGGAAACTTCATAGGCTGTATCTGGTACACTGATTCACCTGCATCCAGATAAGTGTAGATTTGGGTAGAAACACTAGGAACAAAGCCTTTAGAGATAAACTAGACCCTTTTCAATGCGTTGCTAAAAATATTACAATGTAATTGTACAGTAGCACTGAGAAACAGACATTTGTTTGCTGCATTTGTTCACCAGAAGAGAAGAAAAGAAAAGAAAAAAGAAAAAGATGCATATTCTTAAAAAAAAAAAAAATAATAATAATAATAATATTCTTTTTTTTTTTTTTTTTTTTTAAAAGGCTTTTTTGTTCTAGAACAAAGTCATGGTTTTGGAATGATGTAACAATGAGTAATAATTTATTTCAATTACTATCAGTTGCTGAAATGTTAGAAAAAGGTATTACAGTAATACTGCAAAGCTGAATTACATAATTCCAGTTTCCAAGAGCAGTTTAGTTAACTGATTTTTTAACCCAAATGCTGGGTTTAACTTGTTGGGTCATTTTATTGGGTTATTTTTAATATTTTTTACTCAGGAGCTGGGTAGTTTTTCTGTAACTAAGTTGTTGGGTCATTTTTAACGCTGGGTAATTTTTTTCTACCAAAACGCTGGGTTAAGCCTGTCTCTGATGAAACAAGCCAGCTGTTGAGTTACAGTTAGTCAGAGCATGGGCTTTTTGAGTCCTCTACAGGAGAGAGGGGTTGGTTTGTATACATTTTATTTCATTTATAAAGTCTTTACTGTGCTGTAAATTGTATTACTTTACGCAACGCAACATAAGGACGAGATGTGAGTCAGCTGCGTCAGCAGCGGTTGTTTCGCAGGATGGAAATGTCTTTTGCCTGGGATAACATAAACTGATTTTATTCGTTATAATACTGAATTGAATTTAATTTGATGTTAAAATATGTTCTCTAATGTCAGTACTGTTTGTTTAGGGGCAGATTTTGGAGTCAGTTAACCCAGCGAACAGCAGCCCTTCACCAGCTCAGATTTTGGCGACACACTGACATGAGAATTAGCACTATTTCTGTAAAAAGTGATTACACAGAATGGTTGAATACACCAAAATTAAATGTTAATTTTTTTATGTCTAAGATTCTTGTTAAATGAGTTTAAATGTATATTGCAAACTAGGCTGTATTCACCCAAATAAATTCAATTTGTTTTGTATTTTGTCCATGTGTTCTTGCTTAATAATAAATGTTCATCTTTTGATTATTGCTGTTGCCTCTAGTAATTCTGTGTGTGTTTTTATAAATTCCAGTCCATTTTAAACCAGCAATATAATAATTTTAAACAACAGTTGACTTAAATAAAACAACCCAGCATGTTTGGTAAAAACATTTAACCCAATCAGCTGGGTCTTAGCATGTGTTCTGTCCAATATTTACCCACCCTGGGTTGCCAAATAATTTAAAGTGTGACTACTGAGGTTAAAAATAAATAAATGAACTGATTAATAAAATTAAAGCAGCCCATACCTTATGAAGCATGATGTTAACTTTTTTGTGATAAACAGATGGAAAAATTTGTATTTACTGAGTTATTAACTATTGTCATTGTTTACTGAGCTATTAATTTACTGAGCTATTGAGTTCAGATCATGAATCAGCTTAGCCTTTATTCATATCACTTTTGCAACTTTTGAACTGATTCATTCGAAGGATTTGACCCAAAAGATTGATTCATTTATTAATGACTCAAAAGAATCAAGTTTAATTATCTCATAAACTATCGCAGAAGTGCCAAGGAGAGCTAGGGTACATAAAGTGAACAAATTCACCTTGTTTTGGAACAGCATATAGGGTGGGTAAGTACTGACAAAACTGTTTATTTTTGGGTGAACTCTCCCTTGAAATGAAAACGAAACAGCCTATTCAGGACAGCCTGATTAGAACAAAGACCTGTTGCCAGTTCTAGCGTCCTTTCCTTTATAACAGCTCTGTAACACACACACATACACTGCCTGCCCAGAAAAGCCTCATTGTACTCTCTTGCTGGGCCGGTGGGTTAATGTAATGTGAAATATGAAGTCAGACTGCGCAGACCGTGGCTGGATTTTATAAACACTAATCAGACTGGAGATGTTTTCTCCAAGGATGTGTGTTCCATAGGCCAGCACACATTAACACCGCTTAAAAACATGCACAACCCATTTCGGCTTCATGGCAGTTGGGAGAACGAAACGTGTCTAGCTTGTTTATGAGATAAAAACCTGACAGGAAAAAAACCTGTGAATAGTACGATGACACTTGTGATGTGCAAAGGAAAAAAAAAAAAAAAATCACATTATACTTTAAGATATTGGAAGTACTGGGGTGAATTAATAACCCACTGTGTGCTGGTTGAATTCTTGAGCAATTATACTGTACCAGAAACTCAAGTACTACATTTATTTTTTATTTTAGAGAATTTTTCCCAGAATCCATCATGAAGATAGTTGAGCACCCCAGAAAAAAAAAAAAAAAAAACTGTACATATTGTCCAAACTAGTAAGATTATTTTTCTTCAGTGAATGGCAAGATGACAGGTTAAACAGAAGGTTTTAAGCAGCACTTTTCCATACAGTGAAAGTAAACCAAATACAAAAATGCAAAAAGGCACAAAAAATTTTATTTGCTTTCTATATTGCTATCTTTGTGTGAGTGAAATATTGAAACATTACATTACACGGCTATTTTAGCAATCGTTCAATTATTCTGACGATTAATCGAGTAATCGGATAATTTTTGTATAAAAATACGTATATAATAGCAATGAGGCAATAATAATAACTTTAAATGAAGTATCAAAAGTAAATAATGACATGGTTTTATTGAACAAAACTGTTAAAATGCATAATATATTATAAACAATAGAACTAATGTACGTTATGTATTATAACAAATGCCTGCAGAGGGCGCCAACGGCCTGCCTATTCTTTTTACACTTAATCCTTGGCTTGTTTAATATTGACTTAACATTTAATTCAAATGTCCACTTAATCTTTAAAATTTGGCCATTTCTTTACTACAGAAATGATACAGCCACTGTACTTTCTTGAATATGTGGACATCAAAACCTGTAAACTCAGAGTGAGGGTTTGAGCTTTTTATTTTTCTCAATGCTAACTGTTTGCGATGAACAGTTAGCATTGAGAAAGATACTGATGTATTCTCATGCGTTTGTGTAGGTTTATAAATGATTTATCCTTATAATTCTGATGAATTTGGGCATGTTGCCTTCCCAGATAAATGTTATAATAAAACCAGACTCAAAGCAATATGCAGAGATGAAGTTCGAGACGCTCCACACATGTAAATGATAACTATTTTTTTTTGTGGAGATGCATTTACTGAACGGAGCCATTCTGAGACGCAGGTATGTAACTTACACGCATGTAAATAATGAAAGCGCATTTATTAAACCTGCATCGCATATATTTATTTAACTGAATCGAGGCGTTTGTGAATTCACAGTAGCATTATGCTTTATTACGATTTTTAAATGAGTTTAATATATCAAGCAGCTTTGGAAAACAGTCTAATAATGCGTTTAATGGATTCTCGTCAGTGAAATGCGCCATTTTGCCGGTTACTCCATGCTGATTTTTTAAAATCGAATACTCAAATCGAATCGAGGAATGGTGCAGCCCTATTACATTATTTACACTTTCTGTCACAGTATATTCAAATAAAGCGTTCCGACACGTTTGACGTCAGTGATGTTAAATGTGGTTCTCTTAATAAATCACAACATGTCAAATTTGATATATTTAAATTGATTTTTTTTCCAGCCCCTGTCTACCATTCACTTTCATTGTATGGAAAAAAGCAGCATGAATATCCAGTTCCTTTTGTAGTCTACAAAAGAAAAAGTCAAACCGGTTTAGAACAACATGAGGGTGAGTAAATGATGACAGAATATTCATATTTGACTGAACTATCCCTTTAATCAATTTAAAGACTGTCCTGAAAGTCTCTTTGAAATGCCTAGAGGCATCTCCAAACAGCTCTTTCTACGACGAACACAATGTTGACCAAAGGAATTTACATCAAATGACAACATACCCCTGCTGCGGCGTATTTGAATGTAAATCTCTGAGTCTGCTCGCAATTCTTCCCTGTCTCAGCAGGCACAATCTATTTAAATATTACACTCGTCAGCAATTGTGTGGGCTTTTGTTTAAAGATCAAGTCTCCCAGACGATCACTTGAATGCACTTGTCCATTCAAATAAGACACAGGCTGATATCATTCCGCATGCATTCAGCTGACAAATCAAGACTTTATTAGTTAGCCTGAAATGTCCATGAAAGGGGCAATGAAATGATAGCTGAAGCGCTTAGCGAAAATACAATGGATCCAAAAATGCTTCAATTTTCTCTTTTAACTACAAAGCAGGAAGGATGGCAATTGGCAAAGAAAACTTTATGTGGGAGTGTTCATCCATCTGCCCGCACAGATGGGGAGAACTAGCGAGTGAAAGACCAACATGAGCCAGCCACACAACTACAAACAGTAGGTCAGAGCAAATATCCACATAACAGATCTGCTGATGCCTGTACAACAGAAGGGGCTGTCTGCGATATATATCTATTTTTCAACAAACCACCTCTTTTCAATCTTTTTCTATTGACAAAGGGACAGGAAAGACTGTTGCACAGAATATCAATGTGTCTGACTTTTATTGCACTTCTCAAATCGCAGTCATTTGATTGGCCTATTGCTTCAGGGAGAACAGGAAGCGGATGATGGGTGGTTGGGAGCTGGGCTGTCTCTCTGCGGGAAATCAATGATATTTGTTTAATTATTGGATGAACTTAATCAGTTCCACTGCTGTAATTACTAGCACTGCCTAGAAGTCATTATAAAATCATTTGTTTTATGCCATCTCAGGCTGAAATAATGAATACAAGCAATTTTGGGGAGGAATGTTTCTGAATAAAAGAAGATAAATATTTATTTAAAAAGGTTTTTTTTTTTTTTTTGTCTCTCTCTCTCCCATGGCAAGCTTTAGTTTGCACAGCTGCTGTTCCCGGTGTCCTTTAGCAATATAGATTTGACACTTTGTCAATGATTTCTTGTGACAGCAGTCATTGACCATGTCGCTTCCAGAATCCAGCCGAAGCGTCGGAATACCAGGAATAATTGAAAATGACATTGTATCAGAGAGATTAATATTACATGTAAGTTCACATCTGTGTCTCCGAGGGTGTGCGTTTAGAGAGCTGCAAATAAAATGCGAGCTCGGGTGGGAACGTTTTCATTCCCAACATTTAGCAGAGGAAATTTGCGAGTAGATAACATATTAAGTTAATGATACAATTCAAACTAATTGAAGACAGATGGAATCTTCACTGGAGCAAATAATTGTTTTACTCCTTAATCACATGTCAATTAACAAGCGCAAGATCTGCAGGAAACCTGATTGGCTGAAATAAATGTGACCTCACCCACACCGCAAATCAAAAATTGCTCTGACTAAAGAGGTAATGCATTTAAAAAAGAAAAAGAGAAAGGTGTGAACTGGGTGCTTAGCAAAAAGACAAATTTGCCAGCTTTGGCAGATGACAGTTTCTGCAAGACGTTCTGTTTATCAGTATCTTTAGAGTGAGATAAACAAACAAGCAATTTAAAAATGAGAAAACGTTTTTTTTTTCTTCTTTTTCTTGAACTCTGCCACAGATCAGATCAAAGCGTGGACTTTTAATCACAGTTTTAGTGCAGAAACCACATGGACCGTGGTCTTTAAACAAGCAAGCTGCAGCTGTTTAAGATACCAAAACTGTACAGAAATAAACATTTTAAAAAAAGGTCTACCAAGCAGTCTGGCCACAAGTTGCCAAGGAACTGGGCTTCTTTAACAGTTGTTGCGAGTTGTTTTTCATGTCCGCAAGTTGAAGTGACCCCAACAACGGGATATTTAGCCCATGGAATGTGAATTTTACTAGGAAAACCCTGCCAAAAAACATGTATTTTACCCTCAGGAATGTGATTTTACCATGGGGACCCCCCTCGAAACGCGTTTGGGCTAGTTTTGAGTAGCAACTAGGCAGGTTTTGTTATGAAAACATGGCAACCCTGTCTGGCCATCAAAATTAATAGGAGAGACTAAGAAAATAACTAATAAGTTTTAAACTAATTGCATGATATTTGAATTAATTAATGGGAATAATCACATAAAGGAGCATAACATTAAGTAGTTAAAGACGCAATTTCAAAGGAGGTGCCAAAATAATATTTGAGAACTGGAGGAAAATTATTACTATTTTTAAAAACTTATTTACCATGTTTTAATTTGGGAATTTGAAATATTTAATTCTACCTGAGCTCATGATGAAAACGTACCTGTAGGAACTTTTTCGCAAGATGTGAAATACGTATCAATCAGTACGTATCACTGCAGTTTCCAACAGAAATGAACACTAGAGGTGGTAAAACAACAAGTATTTGTAATCGCTTTCGTACATAGTTATGATTACAGCTCCATATGTTTAACTTTCCGAGCTTGCTCGGTAGCTCAGCCAGCATGGAACTGGACTTTAGGATGTGGAATCCTTGGGTACGAATCCTGTGAAAAACTTGACTCACGATGAAGGAGCTGACAGATGAGAGATCGAAAACCAAGCTAAAGTGGTTGCGATTGTGTTTTTACATCACATTCGCTTTCGTTCATACTATCGGTAGGTATAGGTGTAGTGCAGATGGTATGTTATTTTAAAATGTCACGGAACATTAGACTTATAGCGCCACAGACTTTTCAAGTCAGAACTGCGGTGAAACGTACAAAACCAACATCACATAAAACATACCATATGTACGTTCATCTGTTCCAGGGGAAAAAGCTGAACACTCTTTAATCACCACAGTGGACATTTCTTATCGAATATGCCACAAAACGGTGACATACAATACATGGCGGTACATATTTTGCGTCTTGCGAAAAAGTTGCCAGACGTAGGTTTTTCGTCATGAGATCAGGTTGATTTAATTTAATTTGTTTAATAATTATGTATTTTATTCAGAAACTGTTGTGTTCTTTAATTGCATACCTATCATGGCAAGGTAACTACCCAACATATATATTTTTCTTCTTTACCTGATGACCCCTGAGTCCTACAGAGAAAGTCCACACTGACTTTGCCGCAGTATTTTTAATTGATTGATTGATTGTTTGATTTAAAATAAAGAATTGTACGGTGGCCGAGAGAGCTAAACGCGCTACAACTTAAGAAAACACATGCAAACAGAAAAAAACGACAACAAATTAAGAAAACATCTTCATCAGTTTGACAACACAGGCGCTGCAAATCCTCGCAACGCAAACACAAATATGGAAACGCGCTGCAAATTCTCACAACACAACCAAACACACAAACGCACTGCAAATAGCACGGACCACAACGGAAATGTTTCAGGGGGACCTCAAAAAGTGACGAACCCAGCTGGGACCTGATTATTTGTTCAGTGGCTTTTGGTCAGAGCAGAGGTGTTGTCGGTGACTAAAAGGTGAGTTTATTGTTTGTTTTAACATCCTGACCATACGATTCCTTGGTCTCTACTCTAACCAAAAGCCACTGAACAAATAATCAGGTCCCAGCTGGGTTCGTCACTTTTTGAGGTCCCCCTGAAACATTTCCGTTGTGGTCCGTGCTTTTTGCAGTGCTTTTCTGTGTTTGGTTGTGTTGTGAGAATTTGCAGTGCGTTACCGTATTTGTGTTTGCGTTGCGAGGATTTGCAGCGCCTGTGTTGTCAAACTGATGAAGATGTTTTCTTAATTTGTTGTCATTTTTTTCTGTTTGCATGTGTTTTCTTAAGTTGCAGCGCGTTGAGCTTTCTCGACCACCGTAGAATTGCCTTAAATTAGTATATTCAATTATCAGCCCTAATGTAAACTCACAATAATTAATTCCAATTCAGCTTTATCAACAAACGCTAACAAATGCTGATGAACACAACTGGGTGTTGACTACCTGCTGTCTTCTCACTTCCTGTCCTCTTTTAGGCCTAGTCCATAGAAACCATCAACTAAAACGAAATTCTAATGGTTTCCACTACAAATACCATTACAAATATTACAAACCAATCAACTTTTACCTGTAGTGTGTTTTGGGCATGTTCCATCAGAATTTAGTGGTTTAACAAGCCACCAATAAAAGGTGACCAATTACTAGTAGAGACCAACAGGCATGTGGATGAACGCCCAAACCACATAGAAAAAGCTGCAGTTTTGAAAATACACGTGTTCGTGTGGACAGGGCCTTAGATGCTTGTCCTTTAGGAATACACACACAGTAAATCAACGCACTTGACCGATCCTGATAGGACTTAAGAAATACCTGCCTCTTATCTGTGCGTTTGTAAATCACTCCTGATTTATTCATTTCTTCCATTTCCTCCAGAGCTTTACAGAGCAATCAATCGCCCTGTTAGCTGGCCCTGATCGAATGCGAGCTGATAAGTCAAATGTCTTTTGTCACTGAGCACTATATAACAGTGCTTTTTTAGGCCTATATTGATTGCTGATTTCCTTTGGCTCAGCAAAGCCTTTCAATATGCCAGTAGTTGGAAATTTATCTAAAATTGTCAGGCTACATGTCAGGTATACCTGATATGAGGCTAATAAAAACACACAAAAACCCAAAATGCTGACTTGTTGCATTTTCACCATTAGAGGTGCTGTAAGCAATTTTATTATTATTTTTTTTTTCCTTGAATACCAAGCACGAAATGTTCCAGCTACCTAACTGGCAGCAAAAAAAAGTAAATCATTTTGTGCTTTCAGCTTGCTAACATGTCTGTGGTTGGTGGGGTTTTTATGAGAGTATGCAATCTAATTCATTAGCTAATTCTGGCTGAAGTTCTTTTATAGCTCATTTTAAAAGGGAAGTGCATTTTCACAGCACCCAGACTGAGACAAACATGCCATTTTCTTAATCAAATCATGTAAATTTGGGGTAGGGGTACATGTTCTCTGAACAACGTTAGACGTTAGTGCTTAAAACATGTTTGAATAGATTCATAATGTTGAAAATTCAGGGTGGAAATGGCACACTGCATCTTTAAATATTGTTGATGAATGTGTTTTTTTACTCACAGGATTTCTTGCACACTCTGAAGCAGTTCAATCCGATTAACTCGCTAATCAGATTAGCCAAATAAACATTAATCCCATTAATTTAAAGCATCACACTGCAGTTCAGTCATTGTCTGATGTGCTGAAACGATCATCAAGCCATGAGCACATTTTCAAATCAAAGCAAGAGCTCACCGGCTCCTCCTACTGACTGCTTTTAAGCCTGGGAATCATATGCAGGAAGATTCGGACACATCTGTAGGCAGAAAAAGGTGGCGGGAGAGGTAAAAAACCAGGTGCATGAGTATTGGGCAAGGGTTCAAGTAATTTTCTTTCTCCATCACTTGCTTTCTTCATACCCTGGTATTATTTAAAGCTAGCATGGCTTTCAGAAGGCGAAAGGCTCAGAGCCGGTGAAGCATTTATCAAACAGATTGAACCTATGACAGAATGGACCACGGTTCCATGTTTGAGGGGGGTGAGCGAGAAATCCCTCCTTTGTATGGTATAATTTTTTTTTTCAGCAGCAACAGTTTTTGTCGACTAACGTGTCCTTGGCTTATGCTGAACATTGAAGGTTGGTAATTAAATTGAGAACAATAGTGCTCAAAAGGGTCGTTTCAACAGCAGGAGCGCATTAAAAACGCACGTAAAATGCAATAACATAGCGTTGTGGTAAACTGATCCATCAGCTAAGCTGTATTTAAGTCAGTGACAAAAAAGAATAGTCACTTGAAAGCCATTTATGGGCTGTTGAACAGGAGTCCATAGAGAGCAGCCGCCTCAACCTGCTTTCATTTTGGACAATGATCCTCGGGTGGTCCAATATATGCAGCCCGATTTCGTTTTAAACGCTTGTGTTCTTTCGCGGAGTGCATGCAAATGGGGCCCTGGCTTAATTACCATTTAGCAGTCTAATAGCAAGAGTAGAGGAAACTTCTGCAACACAGTCACTGCTGGGCACTGTGCAGCGGCGAAGCCCCTGGACTGAAATATTATGTAAATTATTAATTTCCTCATAGACTAACACAGTTGTGCTATTTGGTTACCCACAGGCGTGCCGCTACATGTTAATTAATCTCACTGAGAGGGAAAGTATCAGAAAAATCTAATTTTATTATGCAGTCATGATTAACACAAGATATTGGTGTTCATGTGCGCTTATTTTATATTAAATTATGACGTGGCTCATGTTTTTCACTTTCAAAAAAACACATTTTACTAATATTTTACTGTGAAAGTGCACTGGAAAAAGAACACCGTATCAGATTTTTTTACTTTAAAAATATCTATTTAATTCAATGCCATTTCTTGTAATTGTTTTGTGAAATTTACTAGCAATTTTAGCATGAATGGTTTCTACACCTTTTTTTTTTTTGGGTGTAGTTTACAGTTTTTTTCAACTGCTTACACACATTATCAAAACTTTGCCTCTTTTTTCCCAAAACTTTACACACAAATCCAAGAATTACACACACAAAACGCAAAATGCCTCATATCAAAATATCACGAACACATCTCAAAAGCAAACATTTGCCAAACACTTTGCCAAAATATTAATTCCTGCTAGATTTTTTGTGTTACATAGAGAATTGTGTGTTGTGTTTTGCAAAAAGTGTTTTGAAAAACCGAGTCAAAGTGTTATTAGTGTATGGTTCTGGTGTTTGAGTGTCAGATTTCAGAACTTGTGTGACAAATAACTATTTTGTATGTAAGCAGTTGAAAAAAAAACCTGTAATATAATATAGACTTTCACCAAAAATTATATGGTACATGCTATCTTTTTCCCTTTTTGTTATATTACTGTACAATAAAATTACATGTTATGACAGTTTTACCATATTGAAACAATTACTTTTTGATTACTTTCAAGTTTGTAATCTGTTTGCTTTGTTCTGTGTGGAAGCCCGTTTTCGTCACTGAATAAAAAATTAAAAAGGTAACTGCGACTTTTTTTTTTTCGCAATTGCAAGTTCACATCTGATACAAACTTGTAATTCTGACTTTTTTCTCAGAATTGTGAGATATAAGGTCAGAATTGCGTTATATAAACTCGCAATTTTGAGAAAAGAAGTCGGAATAGAGAATATCTCACAATTCTGAATATTTGTCGTAATTTTGAGTTGATATCATGCAATTCTGAGAAAAAAAATCTGAATTGTGAGTAATTAAATCAGAATTGTGAGATATAAACCCTCAGAACTGGACTTTCATAACTTGCAGTTTATATCTCACAATTCTGACTTCATTTCTCTGAATTGCCAGTTTTTATCTTGCAATTCTGACTTTATTACTCACAATTGCGAGTTTACATCTCACAGTTCTGAGAAAAAAAGTCTATTGAATTGTGAGATAAAAATTACCTTTTTTTTCTTCAGTGGCAGAAACAGCCTTCCATAGTTCTGAAACACATACAAATGGGGTATTTTCTGCTTGGTTTATTTCGCTTTTACATGGCAACATGTAAACATGGTGTTGTGTTTTGCAAAAAGTCTTTTATGAAATTGAAAACAGAGTCAAAGGCCGAGAATTAGTATATGGTTTTGCAGATTTGTTGTGTGGTTCTAGTGTTTGAGTGTCAGGTTTCAGATATTGTGTGACAAATAAAGATTTTGTATGTAAGCAGTTGAAAAAAAATCTGTAATATTACATAGACTTTCACCCAAAACTATATGGCACATGCTATCTTTTTCTCTTTTTTTATATTACTCTACAATAAAATGACATGCATGTTATGACAGTTTTACCATATTAAAACAATTACTTTTTGATTACTTTTCAGATTTGTTTGCTTTGTTATGTATGGAAGCCCGTTTCCTCCACTGAATAAAAAACAAAAAAGGTAATTGCGACTTTTTATTTCGCAATTGCAAGTTCACATCTGATATAAACTCGTAATTCTGACTTTTTTCTCAGAATTGTGAGATATAACGTCAGAATTGCATGATATAAACTGCACTTTTAGAGAAAAGAAGTCAGGACTGAGAATATCTCACAATTCTGAATATTTGTCGCAATTTTGAGTTGATATCTTGCAATTCTGACTTTATAACTCACAGTTGCGAGTTTATATCATGTAATTCTGAGAAAAAAATCTGAATGGTGAGTTAAGACTTGTGAAATATAAACCCTCAGAACTGGACTTTTATACTGCAGTTTATATCTTGCAATTATGACTTAATTTCTCTGAATTGCTAATTTTTTACTCACAATTGCAAGTTTATATCTCACAATCCCGAAAAAAAAGTCAGAATTGCAAGTTTGTATCACACAATTCTGAGAAAAAAATGTCCATCGAATTGTGAGATTAAAATTGCCTTTTTTAATTTTTTTTATTCAGTGGTGGAAACGACCTTCCATAGTTCTGAAACAATACAAATGGGGTATTTTCTGCTTGGTTTATTTCGCTTTTACATGGCAACATTTTAAAACGAACTATGGGTTTTAAGGTGGTAAGACAACAGCTCTGCAGACCAATAATGAGCACAGAAAGAAAGCCATGATTTGTCATTACATTCTTGTGTTACATGATCTTTAAAAGATGGATCATGTCTTAATGACTTAGTTTCTTCTATGGAACACAAATGAAGATATTTTAAGGAATGTTTCAACAGTTTTTGCCCATTGAATAAAAGTCATTGTGGTTCCAAAGGACATTGACTTCCACTGTATGGAAAAAACATTAAGCCATTTTTCAAAATATCTTCTTATTGTGTGGTTGCATCATTGAATTTGCCTAAATATACAATCACATGCAATTCCCACAGTACCTTTGTCCTGGCAGTGAGCGTGCCACTTGCCATCATTTGAGCAAAAACAAACATTTTAAAGTTGAATGTTTGTTTATCCACATTATTGATTTACATTTCCATAAATTTGCCTGTTGGTTGAGAAAGAGAGCCTTCTGATGGCTGCATGTTTAATAGATAGGCCTGCGTGCTAGTGGGAGCAGAGCACGTTATCTGAATTCTCAGACTCAGGGAAAGCTTTGAAATCATGCCTAAGACTAATGAAAGAGGAGCAGGAGGAAGGAAGGAATGAGCCACGGAGAGGTGTGATCTACCTACGGAGAGATTACCATGTACCCCTGGGCTCTCATCTTACACTGTGTGGGGAGGCGTACGGTATCGTTCGTTCACATGGCACCGCGGTGAAGAAAAGGTCTCGTCGCTGAGGTGTTAAGATTTATACTCCAGCTATAAATCTGCAGAAAGGATCCCCCACACCAGATTTTTAATATCATGCCGATACCGACACTCTCTGCCCATGGACAATATGTTCAACTGACTTTGACAAATCAAACACTTAAGAAATACGACAATATCCCTCGCCGTGCAGCTCGGCAGGGAGGAGGAATGGATGCACAACAGCAAGTGTGAGAATATTTCTCTGAAAAAGGTGCCACAGGATGGAGTGGAAGAAATAAACAGACAGTTTATCCACAGGATGGATGGTGACATCATTATCTGCCCATAACAGCATCCCCAACTATTTGGATGGAAAGTTTACCCACTGCACAGAATAATTGCTCACTCTGGGGTACAGTGAGGCTGGCTTGCAGAAAACATCTATGTAAAACAACTGCACAGAGCAATCAGAGCATTCTTGATCGATTCCCAAAACAAACTACATCTAGATTTGAAGGAAATTGCTGCTGTATGTCAAACTTTGAAGTAATAGAGCTGACCCAAAATCTATTGAATCTATTTTTAAAATTATAATCTATAAACTGTATTTCTGAACAGCACAAAAGTAACTGTATGTACATTATACATTTTAAAATATTATTTTAAATATTTTTGTAAAATGTATATTGTCTATTTTACTGTATACGATTCTGTATGTTAATATTTTTCTGATATTAAAATTTCAGACAATGCTGTCACATTTTTCTATAATTAAAAAAATAAATGGTAATAAATATTGTACATACTCTAAAAATAAAAAAATACAAATAAATTATATATATATATATATATATATATATATATATACACACACACACACACCATGATGTATATTTTAAAGTAATACATTTAAAAAATAAAAATAAATTTCAATAAATATGAAAATACAAATAAATGTATAAAATTACTCTATTATATTTATTATAATATATATTATATATATATACACACACACATTTTTCTATAAATAAAAAATAAATGGCAATAAATATTATACATACTGTATGTATAATAATATCGACCATGATATATAACATATCAAAATACATGTAAAAAGTAAAAAAAATACAATTACATATATAAACCATGATGTATAATAATTTTAAAATAATACATTTTAAAAACACAAACACATCTCAATAAATACAAAAATACAAATAAATGTATTAAATCAGTCTTATAAATAAATATATATTTATACTGAAGCTATATGTTATTACAAATTATTGTAATATTCAGATTTCTGATTAGTTACAACGTGACAATTTTTTGTATATTGAATATAGTTCCATATAATTTCTAAAGCATCATAAAGAACATTTTATATCTATATATATCACCTCTTTTTACAATTTAAAGTATTATACTCCATAACCATATTCTATATTATTATCAAAATGGCAAATAAGTCTCAAAGTAAAATTCTGCATACACATATAATTTTTATATGAAATTTATTTTACATATTGTGTCTATTTTACTGCATACAGTTACTTCTGTATATGTTTTTTTTTTTTTTTTTTTTGATATTCAAAATTCAGAGAAAATGTTGTGGAATAAATATTGTACATACTGTATGTACAGTAATATCAATCATTACATATAATATTTTAAAATAATATATTTAAAAAATATGAATACATTTCAATAAATACAATATATATATATATACATATTTCAGTAACAATGTTATGACATTTTTTATATATTTTTTTCTATATAGTTAATATAGTTCCATATAATTTCTAAAGCATCAAACATTTTATTTATATATATGTTACCTCTTCCTACAGTTTTAAGTATTATACTCCTAACCATATTCTATATTATTGAAATGGCAAATATTACTGAAAGTAAAGTTCTGCAGTCATAACATAGCATCAAAAGAGCATATGAAACCAACTTCTTTAAAACCATCCATGCAATGTTTTTCCTCTCTGTACTTGCGCTTGTGAATTATTCAAAAACAACGTGAAGGCATAAAGCCTACTTCTGGAGTACTGTTTTAATGACATCTACTCAATGCATATTCAAATGCATGTAAATGATGTAAAGAAGAAGAATACAGGTTCGGTCAGACCAGACCCGGTCTGCTCCCTGATGTGACTTGGCTAACCTGACATTCGTTCTGAAGCTCAGAATGATAATGTTTTGATTGATGCACAGCCCACAAACCAATTCATTACCTGAGCCCCCTCCCATTCCCCAGTCAGACCCCTCAAGTACAGCACAGCCGCTATGAGAAGAGAAGACTTATTAAACAGCAGCTGCTCAACTTACCTAGTTTTGGAAGCCGGTGCTGTAATTGCCTTGAGATGTTCACCTTATCTGCTCCTCCCTGGTCCTTGAGCAGCTCACAATGTTTCTGGCAAAGGTCTATTGATCGGTCAAGCTGTGTTTTCAGTAGTCTATTGTTGCCACCGGTTAGATTGGAGCTCCTCTCTGGCTGCCTGTCGCGGCTGCAATGAGGAGGCTGAGCAACGTGTGCACCTTGCTCTCGCTCTAACTCGGTCTCTCTCTGTCTATTCGTCTTTCGCACCCTCCTCTCTCCCTCTCCCACACGCACATGCACGCTATCTCTGTGTCTCCCTCCCTCACCCGGCGACACCCCCCGTTCTCGTTCTCGTTCTCTTTCCTTCTCCTACCCTCCCTATGCCTCTCTACCCCCTGTCTTGTTCTCTCTCTCTTCCATTGTATTGATCTGCCAGCGCTGGCGTTCTCCTCCTGCAGCCTCTAGAGGGTGTTCCAATAGCCGACAGTAGCCGGTCCAGAACTAATCCCACTAGCTTCAGTTCAGCTTTGCTCTGAAAGAGAAAGCTGGAGAGAAAGGGGAAAGGAGAGCGAGAGACAGAGAAACAAAAGGATGAGGTGTGGATTCTCTCTCACACACTAGATAAAAAGCCTGGTAAATTTACAGTAAAAGCTGGCAGCTTTTGTTGGCACAAGTTCACTGGGAAAATACAGTGACAACATTTCAAGCATTATGGGAGGCATTTTGGTGCCTGTATATGTTACAGTTCATTACAGTATATATCTCAAACTCATGGGATGTTAATATACCAGCAGTGTTGGATAGTAACTAGTTAAATGTAATGGAATTATGTAAATAAATGTAACTGTAAATGTTACAGTTACTGAGAAATAATGTGTAACTAAATAAGTTACTTATGAAAATCTTAATTTTAAATCTTATTTTCACACACGTACAGATTTAATTGATGTGCATAGCATTGGATACATGTTTATTTGACAACCGTTTTAATTGGGTGTATCTATATGCTTTATTTTTTAAATTAACTGTTTTTTCCAAGGCAATTTCCTGTCTATGCTATTAGATGTAGTTATACTACATTTTGTTATGATTTTAAATCTGTATCCAACCTCACCTCAAAAAAAAAAAAAAGAGATGCTAAAGTCTGATTTTGTGGTGATTATAAATTATTATAATCTTAATTCAAATGAATCGTAATTCAAGGATTTTGAAAGTTTGACAGTAATCAGTGTTGAGTACTTCTGTAAGGTTAACCCTGCCTGTTTTAAATGTTTCAAAATTATTAGAAAATTAATCTTCTAACAGATTAGAAAATTAAAACAAACAAACAAAAAAAAAATCTTAAGTAATAAAATGTAATCAGTTACTTTAATAAAGTAACTAAAATAGTTGCACAACTTATTACATATGGTAGCTTGTAATCTGTAACCTGTTACATTGTCAAAGTAACCTTTTCAACAGTGTATATCTGCACGCAAATAAAATAAAATAAAATAAAATAAAATAAAATAAGCTTTGCTACACTGTTTAAAAAATAATTTAAAAAAAGTACTGGTAATTTTCTACCAGGACATTATCCAGTAATTTTACCGACATTTACATTAACCCTAAAACACAACGCAATAATGTGCAAAATTCAAAATACAGGTGAAACACCTGTTAAAAAAAAGTAATACAGTACATTATGCCCTATTTTATTTATTTATTTATTTATTTTACACTACCATATTTCAGTATGACTTTAGCAATCACATGATGATACATTACTCAACATATTATTAAAGGTAATATAAGAAAACATTTAGTAATTTAGTTGTTTATTTTTATTTTTGCATTATTATTTGTTGTAAAATTATTCCATCTGTCATCAGATTTTTTTCCTAAATGTATAAATGACATCTTATGTCTTTTTTGTGTGATTTATTATTTGTTTTGTTGTAATATATATATATATATATATATATATATATATATATATATATATATATATATATATATATATATATACAGGGGTTGGACAATGAAACTGAAACACCTGGTTTTAGATCACAATTAGTATGATATTGGGCCTCCTTTTGCAGCTAATACAACATCATTTCATCGTGGGAGTGACAAATACAAGTCCTGCAAAGCAGCCAGAGGGATTTTGAGCCATTTTCCTCTTGCAGAACAGTGGCCAGGTCACTATGTGATGCTGATGTGGGAAAACGTTTCCTGACTCGCTCCTCCAAAACACCCCAAAGTGGCTCAATAATATTCAGATCTGGTGACTATGCAGGCCATGGGAGATGTTCAACTTAATTTTCATGTTCATTAAAC
The DNA here is from genome assembly GCA_036247105.1 of Cirrhinus mrigala. Classification (NCBI taxonomy): domain Eukaryota; kingdom Metazoa; phylum Chordata; class Actinopteri; order Cypriniformes; family Cyprinidae; genus Cirrhinus; species Cirrhinus mrigala. Next base: position 24,796,085 of record CM070008.1, on the reverse strand, counting down.
CAGTCTGTCACCAGTCTTGCTGTGTGTATTGGTGCATTATTATCCTGATACAGAGCACTACCTTCAAGGTACAATGTTTGAACCATTGGGTGCACATAATGAAACTTTACACTCTGCTCTAACTGGTGTAATGTACAGTAAGTGAAGATTGGGCACCAGACAGCGCAAATATAGCCATGAAACCTCCAATACTATATTGGCGAGTGTTTCAGTTTCATTGTCCAACCCCTGTATATATATATATATATATATATATATATATATATATATTTTCTTTTTTTTTTTTTTCTTTTTTTTGACAGATTGATCAATCAATCAATAATAAATAAAGTGTCTCACTTTAGCTTTTCACTTCTACCTAAAATATAATAAAACAAATTTTAAAAAGTAATAAAGTATTTGTTATCCTACAAGTCAAAATAAATTACTATGTCCACAAATCCCCTACCCCCAGATTAATAAAAGCATAAACATTCAGTGTTAGAGGAAAGAGTGTTAGAGGAAAATTAAACTATAGTATATCTTACTCTGCTCATAATCACCATAATAGAAGTGGTAAAATAGAAAACCACACAAAGACACTTCATGTTTATATATATGTGACCCTGGACCACAAAACCAGTCATAAGGGTCAATTTTTCTAAATTGAGATTTATACATCATCACAAAGCTGAATATATAAGCTTTCCATTGATGTATGGTTTGTTAGGATAGGACAATATTTGGCCGAGATATAACTATTCCAATGTATGGAATCTGAGGGTGTCAAAAAATCTAAATATTGTAAAAATTAAGTTCGTAATAATGCATATTACTAATCAAAAATGAAGTTTTGATATATTTGCAGTAGGAATTTTACAAAATATCTTCATGTGACATTATCTTTACTTAATTTCCTAATGATTTTTGGCATAAAATAAAAATCAATAATTTTGACCCATGAAATGTATTTTTAGCTATTGCTACAAATACACCCCAGCGACTTAAGAGGTTTTGTGGTCCAGGGTCACATATGCATTGTCTTGTTGACTATAGAATATACTGTAGATTTTCAAGTTGATAATTCAACCATCCTTTAAGAAAAAAAAAACAATTTGCATAAAAGTTTACAGTTGATCTGCATGTAATGTCCCATTATTTTTCTATTACTTTAAAATTCCAAATATTTTTCGCTCTTTCACTCTCACTTGTCTTTCTCTCAGGCAAAGTGCAATCTGTGCTGTCAGCTGGGCAGCCGGACCCCTGCCTCAGTGAGAAACAGTGAAACTGAGACAGGCATTAATGTTTCAGCAGGCAGTCTGAAGCAAATGAATACAAACAGAGAAGGTGAAGTCATATCCCTGCTGCGCTGGTCTTTACAAATCAAAATTGGAAAAGAACCTTTATAGCACCTCCCAGGAGGATGTTAGACTATTATTAGTTGATAAGATTTCGTCATATTGTCATGGTGACAGTGTTCAACTTGCCTTTTAGGGAAAATTTTGCACAATCAGCATTAGTGCTCGCAGCTGAGGCTGTGATGTAACAATCTGTCAATAAATCAACGCGCCTGTGGCGTGACACGCAAGGTAAATTACACCGAGATTAAACACGCTGCAATTTTCTTCCGAGCCACGGTTTTCCCACAACACAGAAAAAGAAACCTCATTCTCATATTGTCATTATTATTAGTTGGGATATTCCTCTGCAAATCAGTTGCTATCTGGGGCTTTTCCACAGACTAGTGACTAGTTACACTGAAAAAAGAGGTATTTTCTTGTAAAACATACTTGTATTGTGCACTATATACAAACTCTTTCATCATTCACTCAACATTTTAAACCATTCTTTCATCTGTGAAACATATGTTGAAAAAAAATAATAATAATACAAATTTTTTTAAAAAATGTGTTTTTTATCCATAAAAAGTCTTTTACTGTAAGGACTGTCATTGCGTAAACAATGAAAGTCCTCAGAAAAAAAACAAACCCCTGCAGACTTGGAACAATGAGTAAATAATGACAGAATTTTCATTTTAGTGTAAACTATAACTTTAAGCTGTGAGAAAGTCTTTGCTGTGTTAAAGAGTGGGTTGTTTCTAACAATAACAGGCGTCTGGAAAAACCTGCACTACCATGATGAATAATTGAGAGCGCTCATAGTTTTTCGGAATTCCCAGAGCCTGCGGTTCCTGTACAGTAGACCACCAGCTACATTAAGAGTGTTAAATGGGTTGTCAGCACAAATAGAGGGCAAAGCTTAAAGACAGCAATGGAATAGTGATTGTGCTTTATGTATTGGTTGTTGCTCTGCTTGAGTCAAAGGTTAGGAGAGCTGACAGCTTTTACAGCACCGACTCAGCTCCTTAGAACACCTGAAGAGTATGATGAAAATGAACGTGGTACTTTAAAGGCATTGTAAGTGTTATGTGAGGTACCTAGGGCCCTATGATTTCCGTGATGCGACAAATGCGGGTGGAATCCAGTCATAAAATTGGAATTTACTGTATAATGCAGAATGTCTTGGAATTTGCTAAATTTTGGATGAATAAATCAAAAGTAGGTCAGTACAATAGAATCAACATGCAATACAGACTTGCGTCTGTGAATATTAAGCCGGAAAATACTATTTAAATATGAATACTGCATGTTCTGTGTGTCTCTGTGTGAATGAATGGCAAAATGGCGCTTTTTTGTTTACTACACACATACTGAAGTGCACAGTGTTTTCAGCCTCTACCGCCTCAATATACGAGTACATGAACACATAAACATAATCTCCAGAACTGCTCTGAGAGTCACTTCATGAGTATTTTACCATTTCTTTTGAGAAAAAAACTAGTGTCATATCATATACAAACAGAAACTTAAAGCTGTTCACAGCAACCCATCAAAATAAAAGTTTAGTTTAACATGAAGAAACTAAGACAGAAATATGTTACTGAATGTAATGATAGTACTACTACTAAAATTATTGTTAAAATATTATTTTTAAGGAATATTTACCAGAAAAAAATATTTACCGTAATTTATTTACCAGAAAAATGTAAATACTATGGAAGCCTGTTTCTGCCACTAAATAAAAAATAAAAAAAGTAATTGCAACTTTTTATCTCACAATTTTGACTTTTTTTCTCGCAATTGCGACTTTGTATCTCTCAATTCTGACTTTTTTTTTTTCTCAGAATTGTGAGATACAAACTCGTAATTGCAAGTTATAAAGTCCAGTTCTGAGGAGAAAAAAAAGACTGATATGTTTACAGGATTGGGAGTTTATATCTCACAATTCTGACTTAACTCACAATTCTGAGTTTATATCACACAATTCTGACCTTATTTCTCAGAATTGTGAGTTTATATCTCGGAATTCTGGCTTTATAAATCGCAATTGCGAGTTTATATCATGCAGTTGCAACTTTAATTCTCAGAATTGCGAGTTTATATCACGCAATTCTGACTTTATAATTAGCAATTGTGAGTTTATATCTCACAATTCTGAAAAAAAAGTCAGAATTGTGAGTTTATATGACACAATAATGAGAAAAAAAGTCAGACTTGTGAGATGTAAACTCGAAATTGCGAGAAAAAGTCAGAATTGTGAGATAAAAAGTAGCAATTAGTTCTAAAAAATTTAAATTAGTGGTGGAAACGGGCTTCCATAACATACAAACAAAGAATTAGGTAAAAATTAAATTAAATTTGAAATTAATTTGTGTATGTTTCATGATTTTAATTCATTTTAGATGTGCTTTTTGATATATATATATATATCCTTTTGGTAGATCACCCAAAAATTATAATTTATTGACCCTCATGTCAGTCTAAATCACTTTGATTTTCTTCTGTGGAACAAAGAAGTTTTCCAAAATGTCCTAGTGTTTTTTAGATTTTTAATTAAATTTCATTTTATGGTCACAACGGTTCTTCATAATATCTTCTATGTTCCCAAAAGGCTCTTAGAGTTACCTAGTCAATGACTGTGGATTATTTTCACCGAAATAATAATTATGCGCTTGTATTATTTCTGATTCCTGAGAGTATCAATCAGAAATCACAGCACAGTGTTGATTATAATTATTATAATTAAGAATGAATGAATCATTATTCAATGAATCATACACTAAATAATGATTATTCAACCCTGAACATGAAGTACTGTTCAAGATGAGGGTGTGTCGAGTTTGATCTGGTAAAACAAGCATTATATTTCTAACTTTCATGTAAAGCTAAATCATTAAAGTCCTCTTTAGTTTATCTGTGCTGCTTCTGATATATATATATATTTTTCTTTTTGCTGATCTCAAATGTATTCTGTTTTCCATTATCCATCCATTAATACAATCATGAAAAGAGTAGGACATTATATGTCCTCGAAATCATCTTTTGATGTATTCATGAGAGTTTCATGATTACCTGGCACTATTCGTGCCTGCCTTATATAAAGATATGATTAGCTGGTTTTGTCATATACCTCATTCATACTCTTCATGTTATGAATGGGCAGGGCCATCAACTATCCTGCTGAATACCCAGTCAGGAAATTGCGGTGATTACAAAAATAAAACCTGCAATTTTAGGCACCTAAACACTGAAATTCATGGGCGGAAATCATAGACTAATCAGCACCCTTCTGTGGGTCAGCTGAAACTCATTTTCAGTTACAAGTGCAAGTGTGTACAAGTTGGCAATCTAAGTAACCAAGGTAACTTCATGCTTGAAAACTTGGTTAATAAAACGATTTAAATTGTGTCATGCCTCTGATCTTTTGCTGGATACAGTGTTCCTACTTTAGCATTCGTATGGAGCAAATTTATTAGCCCAGAAAGTTCTGTTCACAACATTTCCTTACAATGTTAAGGCCTGTGCACACCAAGTACGATAACGATAACTATAAAGATAACGTTCTAAAAAAATTATTTAAAATTTCAGAGAATAACAGAGTTCACACCACGACTATAACCGTAAGGATACAGAGGAACGATCTCGTTGGGATCACTTTCAGAACGTTTTTTTTTTTTTTTTTTACAGCTGATGAACGATAAAACACTGACAGCTAATCAGACTTCATTCAAGGACTTGCACATTTGAAACAGAATAAAATTACCTCAGCAATTCAGCGATAGTTTCGACAACATTGCCTTTCCTCCTTTGAAGTTGCAGTAGAAAAGAGTACATATTGTTTTTATTCCACTACGTAAGAGATCAGATAGTTAACGCTAGATTCACTGTTTAGATGCGCTCGAAACGTGCATGCTGAGGACATCTACTGGTTAAAGTAGTGTAAATGCAACAAAAACGGACAGTTATGGATGTGGACGCAAATATAGTAATCGTTGTATTTATAGTTATCGTTATGGCTCTCGGTGTGAACGGACCTTTACAGTCGGTATAGCTTGTGTGGCTATGAAAAATAGCAATGTGCTACTGCAGAATACTTATGTTGATCAAAGGTAACAGTAGACTTTTACATGACAAAAGTTTTTTTTATTCTTTTTTCAAAGTAAATGCTTTTCTATTTATTAAAAAAAAAAAAAAATCCAGTTTCCACAAAATTAGTAAGTGTTTTTAATGTTCCTGTGGGAAATATTTTCACAACACTTGAAATACATACCAGTAAGTAAATATCACTTTAGTTTCCCATAGAAATGAACACTAGAGGCAGTAAAACAGCGAGCACTTGTAAATGTTATCATTTTCGTACACAGTTAGCTCCATATGTTTCACTTTCCGGGGCTAACAATTTTGCTCGGTAGCTCAGCCAGAATGAAATTGGACTTAGGATGCAAAATTCTATATGAATCCTGTGAAAAACATGACTCACGATGAACGTTACGTTATTTTAAAACGTCACGGAGCTTGCTATAGCACCACTCAATGGATATTTCAAGTCAGAACTGCAGTGACACATACAAAACCAATGTCACATAAAACGTGCCTTATGTACGTTCATCTGTTCCGGGCGGGGGGGGACTGAACACTCTTTTAGCGCCACGAATGTCACGAAACATACATGGCGGTACGTTTTTTGCGTCTTGCGAAAAAGTTGCCACAGGTACGTTTTTGTCATGATATCAGGTTGACCAAATCAGCATATTAAAATGATTTCTGAAGGATCATGTGACACTGAGACTGAAATAATGGATGCTGAAAATTTAGCTTTGTCAAGAATAAATTACATTTTATAATATATTTAAAAAGAAGACAGTTACTTTAAATTGTAATAATATTTAAGAATATTCAGCTTTTTTTATTATTATTATTAAACAAATCCAGACTTAATGAGCATAGGACTTTCAGAAACATTTAAAAAAAAAAACAACACCTAAGTTTTAAATAGTGATGTATAGTAACATATAGTATAGTTATCATTGCATATAAATCTACATTTACAGTAGACAGAAATAAAAGATGAGTTTAGAATAATCACAAAATGACTTTAGAAGTTATTTAAATGCATAACAAATACAGTATTTAGAAAGCACACCTGCTTTATAAAATAAAAACCGTTTTATTTCAGTCGGACATAGAAAATGTAGTAGTTGCTGTACACTAAGTGCAAATAACAATAAATGCTATTTACAATAAGAGAAAATAATATATTTTCTTAGCGATATATGCTATTTAGTGCACATGTCAGATGTTTGCACCTCAGTATTGTACTACATTGTAAAACTGTATTCTTTAATAACGTATTGAGTGTAAATGATCATTTTTAAATGCAAGTGCTTTCCTTTAGGATAAAGATCCCTTGGGCTGCGCTAAGCGTGTCAAGGGTTAGCAAGAGTACTGTGTAAATGCAATTAATCATGCAAAAACGTTAAGGACACAATCACTCCCACTCACGTAACATTTAGCTAAGCACACCTGCTTTATAAAATAAAAACCATTTTATTTCAATCGGACATAGAAAATGTAGTAGTTGCTGCACACTAAGTGCAAATAGCAATAAATGCTATTTACAATAAGAGAAAATAGCATATTTAGATATATGCTATTTAGTGCAAGTATCAGATGTTTGCTCCTCAGTATTGTAGTACATTGTAAAACTGTATTCTATAATAATGTATTGAGTGTAAATTATCATTTTTATTAAAAATTATTAAATAGATGCTGCTTTATTGGGACAATAAAGCCCTCCCTACACCTACCCCTAACCAATAAACACCCGTGAGTCGCTTCATTTTACACTTTTCAATTATTTCCTTCATTTTATTGAAAATCAATGCCTTTCCAATCTGATATGTGATGTGAAAAGGGAAAAGAACGAGTTTGGCAAAAGGCAGATTCGAACTCAAAGTCAATTGAGTCAAAAAGCCACTGTTGCGAGCTTTACCACTTACGCCATTGGAGCTGTTGTTTAGTAAGCTTCTTTTGTAATGCTGACTAGCTCAACCACACATTTGTGGGTCGAGTTAGTGTAAATAGCCTCTGCCAACAAGGCAGGCTATTTGCAATTATTGTAAATAGACACTACGTTATATATATGTAAGAAAAAAAATTATACACAGCTCAAAAAATGTGCCAAAATACTATATAGAGTTTGCTTAGACACTGAGTGATCAAAACACCTGTTACCCATTTTTGGATAATGACCCAGCAGTTCAAAACAACTGCAGCAGGTCTTGTCAGTGATGTTATTTTGCTTTAAAAAAAAACATCTAGAAACAAGGCAAAATCAGTTTTTATTCATTCAGTCTCACTGTTTTTAGCTGAAAGCAGTACTTCCCCCGAAGCTTAGTCTGCTTACCATTTGTACGATTTACAGTGGCACAGTAGGCGCTTGCACAGTCACCATAGAGATATATCTGGTATCATAGCAATTCTGTAGCAGCCATCTTTGATCTACCACTCCAAATTGCCATGGTACAGTGGCCTGATCTTCTCATTCTAATTCTATGCACTTCTCATTGAAATGGCAGTGTTTAGTCAAGCACTTACTGAAGATATTGCAAACCATATGAAGTGAAACGAAAACATTTCAGGTAAAGCATCACTTGCGTTCCTGAGAACTTTCTTTTAATCGAATCATAATTAGCATTTTTTATCGACAGAATATTAATACCCTGAGAGAACAGCAGATGTTCAAATGCTACAAATAAACAGCTTCCATCTGCAGCATTGTTAAAATAAATGCAAGTGCTTTTCTTTAGGATAAAGATCCCTTGGGCTGCTCTAAGCGTGTCAAGGGTTAGCAAGAGTACTGTGTAAATGCAATTAATCATGCATAAGCGTTAAGGACACAATCACTCCCACTCACGTAACATTTAGCTAAGCTCTTCACACTGCAAAGATGCTTGCAAAACTGTTGCCTGATGCTGGAAACAGTCTTTCCATTGTGTGACTTAGAATTAATGAGTTGAAAGAAACATAGCTACAATGCTACAAGAGGATAACGGTTACTGTGACTGTATCTCAAATGTTTTTTTTCTGACAAAGTAAACCATGTAATCTTAATGGTTTTCATAAACAAGTGCTCATAAAAAGCACCCTCAAGAGAGTCTTTTGTTTTGGAAGCTGTGCATTGGTTTGCGCAGGGCAAAACAACAAAGCTTTCTATATTCCCAGATGGTGAATGGATTTAAAGTCACAAAAATTCATGCATTTTAATGTCATAAGATGACATTTATGTGAAAATTTTGTAAGCTCCCTTCACTTTGCAAAGCCTATTCTACAGTAGCAACTGTCCATTCCAAGAGGATAAGGCCAAGTTACTGACAGTCCTTTATGTAATTGTCCAATCTAGGTTCATTGGAAAACATACTTCTATGTACATACTTCTATGTATGAACTTATATGCCTTTTCAAGCAAGTTATGATTATGGGACAGATTATACACATGAATACATTAATAAATTAATAAATTAATATTAATAAATTCTCATGCAGTTCCTTGCACAATATGACATTTAAACACTTAACCATACTGCATGATTTGCAAACAAATACAAATTGACATTGCCATTACATAATCAGCTCCATGTGTATAGCTTTTCTGACGTAGTAAACTTGCTCGGTAGTTCACCCGGTACAGCGCTTCACTTGTAATGCAGAGCGCTGTGAATCATTATTCATGATAAAACAGTCCAAAGACTTGTAAAAGCAAGCTAAAATGGCATGGTTGCTTCAGCAGCTTTGTTTTTATCCCACACTTGCTTTAGTTAACTCTGTCAGTTAGATTTAGTGCAATAAATTCAAGTGCGATAAAGCATTAAAGGATTAGTTCACTTCCAGAATAAAAATTTCCTAATAATTTACCACCATGTCATCCAAGATGTTCATGTCTTTCTTTCTTCAGTCAAAAAAAAAGGGGGGTTTTGAGGAAAACATTCCAGGATTTTTCTCCATATATTTAAATGGGAGCCAATGAGTTGAAGGTCCAAATTGCAGTTTCAATGCAGCTTCAAAGGGCTCTACATGTCAATGATTGATAAGTAAATTAATAATTAATTGAGTGGGTTTTGTTCCCAATTTTTAGATGTTTTTAGATATTGTTATAACCTGTTTACCTTTTTGTTACTGTTAAAGCACATTTATTTGACTTTCTTAAATTTCTTTATTACCTTTAGTTACCAGATGGTTTAGTCCAAGTGGGAGGGGCTTAGTCTTTTAAAGATGGCCTCTCAGATTTGTTGGAGGAATTGTAGAGTGAGTTGTGAGATGGTTTTAAAGCGGAATTGCTGTCTTTTGGGTCAGTTCGTTTGACATAGTCAAATGTTTGCTTGAACAGTTTTGTGTGTGTGTGTGTGTGTGCGTGTGTGTGTGTTTGAACTTTAATTGTAAATACCTTTGACACATCAGTGGGGAACCTTCATTTTTGCACTCCTGGGAGTAAACTTTCTGAACTGTTGACTCCATTGTCACATCACCTCATTTTTACGCCTCCATCTGCTGGTACATTTGGAGCAGTGGCGCTTATGCTGTTCAAAACATCTTTGGGTCACTTTTTCCTGCAGCTGACACACCGCTGGCTCCCTTACAGTCATTTCTAGCGAAACGATCAGCCATTTATAAAAAAATAAATAAAATTTATATACTTTTTAACTGCAAATGCTTGTCTTGCACTGGCTCAACCTCACGCATTATGTAGTCATGTTGGAAAGGAAGTACCAACCCAGTGTTTACAAAGCGAACATGCAAAGAAAGTCAAACACCCTTTACAAAAAAAGGTATAACAACTATGTCAGATGATTTTGAAGTTGGAGGAGAAAATGTGAAGTTTTTTGCCCTACCCTACTTTTTTTGAACCGAAGTACACAGACAAAGAACTAACCAAAGCGTGACCTTTCCAATGTAATTACATAATGCGTGAAGTTGCAAAGCTAGTGTAAGGTGAGCATTTGTAGATAAATTGTTCTTTTTATTTTTTTTAGAAAATGACAGCTCATTTCACTAGACAAGACCCTTATTACTCAGTTGGGAACATGTAGAGCCTTTTGAAGCTGCACGGAAACTGCAATTTGGACCTTCAACCCGTTAGCTCCCGTGGAAGTCCACTATATGGAGAAAAATCCTGGAATATTTTCCTTAAAAACCTAATTTCTTTTCGACTGATGAAAGAAAGACATGAGCATCTTGGATGACATGAAGGTGAGTAAATTGTCAGGAAATGTTTATTCTGAAACCTAAACCTAAACCTTTTAGCTGCATGTACAGGACATTTTATTTCTGAACTACAGCGATATGTATACAGTAATCAACTTAATAAAATGTTCCATTTTACGTTCATCTGTTTTGGATAAAACTGTTAGGGCCACTCACTGGACATTTCACTTTGAAAATGCAAAACATGCAAATGCCATGTAATGTAATTTTGCTGAAATGTCACCACAGGTACATTTTCCCGCTGAGCCTGGGTTGCAATTGTCAGTGATTCATATAATAGTAGTGCTTTAGTATAAATTTTTCACATCACTGGCAAGAGAATTTAAGTGAAAACTGTTTAATAAAATTGCTTTGACTAATAACACCAATTTTCTATTGGTCTGAGAGGACACCAAAAAATAGCATGCATTAAAATGCACTTTTTTTAAAAACCATTGCACATTCGGACAAAAAAAATTGTAGTACCCTTTTTTTTCTTTTTTTCCTTTTTTTTTTTTAAGAAAACTTTCCTCTAACTACAAACTGTTGGCAAAAAGCCTTTGTAATCTCTCCTGTATGTCCTCTTCTTTCTTTCCACACTGCTCCTTTTTAGTGTTGACACTCATTTCCAAGCAACCCACAATCACTGAGAGCATCGCATTCATTGGCAGCAGGTGGGGATGGGTGGTTGTCCTTGCTTAAGTCCTTGTGTGGCCTTGCTTAGAGACAGTAGACTCTGAGTAAGCACCCTTCACCAGCAAATCTCCTGCCCTCCACGTAACCTAAATCACCTTCGACAATAAGAGTGAGGGTGGGTATTATTGACCCATCGGTAAGCCCCTCCCCTCAAATGCATATGAGCCAATGGCAGTTGAGTATCAGTTGCAATGGGCCCGGAACTCTGATATCTTTAGGTTTCAGCACTTGAAAATCCAAAGCTCTCATCAATTTGATGATGTTTATGCTGTAAAAATGGTAAAACGATATGCCTGGGCTACTTGTAAAACTGATTCTAGGTATCCTGAGAGGAATGGAATTTAAAGGAGAACTCCACTTTCAGAACAACAATTTACAAAAAATTTACTCACCCCCTTATCATCCAAAATGTTCATGTCTTTTTGTCTTCAGTCGTGAAGAAATTATGGTTTTTGAGGAAAACATTTTAGGATTTTTCTCCATGTAATGGTCTTCATTGGTGCCCCGATTTTGAACTTCCAAAATGTAGTTTAAATGCAGCTTCAAGGGGCTCTAAACGATCCCAACCGAGGAAGAAGTATCTTATCTAGCAAAACGATCTGTCATTTTTTTAAGAAAATAAAAATTTGTTTACTTTTTTTTAAGCACAAAAGCTTGTGTAGCACAGGCTCTGGGATGCACGTCCACGACCCTGCGTACTTTTGACTCACGTCGAAAGGTCACGTGGAACTACAGACCCAGTGTTTACAAAGTGAATGCGCAAAGACTAAGGAAGTGCAAGTAAGTCTTTTTCGCGATACTCTACCTTTTTGAGCTGGAGTACACAGATGATGAACTTAGACGTGATTTGTAGTGTCATGGACGCGCATTCGAGAGCCTGTGCTACACAAGCTTTTGTCCTCAAAAAGTATACAAATTTTTATTTTTCAAAAAAAATGACCGATCGTTTCGCTAGATAAGACCCTTCTTCCTCGGCTGGGACTGTTTAGAGCCCTTTGAAGCTGCATTTAAACTACATTTTGAAAGTTCAAAATCAGGGCACCAATGAAGTCCATAATATGAAGAAAAATCCTGAAGCGCTTTCCTCAAAAACCATAATTTCTTCACGACTGAAAACAGAAAGACATGAACATCTTGGATGACAAGGGAAAGAGTATATTATTTGTAAATTGTTGTTCTGGAAGTGGAGTTCTCCTTCAAAATGTATTTAATTCTTCAAAATTGATTTTCTTGTTGTCCTACTCTCATCAAGTTACAATTTTTATCTGCTCAAGCAGAACGTTAATGTCATCTTGTGCTTCAGCTAGGTACCTGTGGCTAAAACTAGCTAACTAGCTCTCCATATTAAACTGGTTAAGTGTAACTAATCTTACCCTGTGGTACATGAACAGTGTTGATGTTGGATGTTGTCATCTGGGATTGTGACAACCGTAACATGAGGCTTCTCCCGCTTGCAATGACAGTTAGCAACTTTGTTTGTTTGTTTATCTGAGTGAGCAACAGTAACTAAATGGGGCAGGGCTTACCTATAGGTCAACTGTACCACTCGGCATGGATGAAACTATTCGTTACTATCCTGCTAGCTACCAGTGCCACTCACAACAGTGATGCATTTTTGCTCTTCAACAGTGATTAACAAGAAAAACAGCAGTTTTTAAAAAGTGCTGACACCAACGTAAATGGTAGCATTAGGTCAAGAGCACATTTATGACACTGCTTTGAAAAATGCAGCTACATGGATACTATAGCACTTCTCCAGCAGAATATGTGCAGTTATACTGTGCTCAAGGTCAATAGTAATGATTTTATTAAGCAATAAAGTAATTCTTTATGGAAATGCTATAGCACAGCCTACACTGAATGACATCACTTTCACTGCATCTTGGGGATTCTTATTAAAATTCCACCTTAAGGCTGTCAGCAAATGAAACTGCAAAAATAATTCAGGTTTCCTGAAGATTACCCCATTTATAGGGCCCTATGGTTTCCACGATGTGGAAAACATGGACAGGATCACAGAATCCAGCCATAAAAATGCAATTTACTGTATAACGCGGAATGTCACGGAAATTGCCATATTTTGGATGAATAAATCAAAAGTAGGTCAGTACACTTAAATCAAAATGTGATATGGACTAGTGTCTGCGAATATTAAGCTGCAAAATACTATTTAAATATAATTTCTGCATGTTCTGTGTGTCTCTGTGTGAATGAATGGTGCAGACGCGCGGTTTTTATTTACTACACACATACTGAAGCACGTGTGCGCCCCCTCAATATATGAGTACATGAACACATAAACATAATCTCTATAACTGCACTGAGAGTCAATTTATGAGAATTTTGTTCTTTATTTTGGGAAAAATTTTTATATCATACATAAAATGAAACAGCAACCTGTCTTCACAGCAACCCATCAAAATAAAAGTTTGGTTTAACTTGAAGAACCTGTGACAGAAATATATTACTTGTTACAATGTAATGATAGTGCTACTATTAATTATAAAATTATTATTAAAACATTGTTTAACCATTAAAAGTCTAGGGGGAAAAAAATGAATTCTGAAAAATTAAGGGGGTGGGGGGGGGCCCTACGTCTGATATTTATTACACGAACAGTAAGCCCCACCCCCAAACTCATATGATTGGTTGAGCCAGAGTTACAACTGAAATAAACTACATGACTTTTAAAATCTGAATGCATAAAAAGTGACATGTTAAAGGAGAAGTTCACTTCCAGAACAAAAATTTATAGATAATTTAATTCACCCCCTTGTCATCCAAGATGTTCATATCTTTCTTTACTCAGAAAATATGTTTTTTGAGGAAAACATTTCAGGATTTCTCTCCATAAATGGGACTTCTGTGGTGCCCCTGAGTTTGAACTTCCAAAATGTAGTTTAAATGCAGCCTCAAAGGACTCAAAACTGAAAAAAGAGTCTTATCTAGCAAAACGATTGGTTATTTTTTAAAATAAAATTACAATTCATATACTTTTTAACTTCAAACTCTTGTCTTGTTTAGCTCTGGGTGAACTCTGTGTATTCCGCTTCATGACAGTTACGGTAGGTCGAAATTGTCCTACATCGCTGTTTTACCTTTTTTTGTAAAGGGCATTTGATGATCTTTGCACGTTCACTTTGTAAACACTGGGTCGGTACTTCTGCAGCGATGATTTTGAAGACAAGATGAGCATTTGAGGTTAAAAAGTATATAAACTGTCTTTTTTTTTTTTTTAACCGATCGTTTCGCAAGGTAAGACCCTCCTTCCTTGGCTGGGATCATTTAGAGCCCTTTGAAGCTGGATTTAAACTGCATTTTGGAAGTTCAAACTCATGGGCACCATTGAAGTCCACTATATGGAGAGAAATCCTGAAATGTTTTCCTCAAAAAAACATCATTTCTTTACGACTGAAGAAAGAAAGACATGAAGATCTTGAATGACAAGGGGGTGAGTAAATTTAATAAATAAATAAATACATTTTTGTTCTGAAAGTGAATCTCCCCTGTACTTTAAAGAATCAAATCACAGTCTGAAGCTATGTGAATTTTCTGTGAATCTCTGACAGCTTAAAGCTTGCAGACCAACTAGCATCGTCGATGCATCCAGACTGCAAAACAGGGACAAAAATCTGGGCAAATTTCATGTAGTGAATTCCAGTCTTTATTCAAACAAACCAAACCACAGAGCCACAGTGCTTACATTTTTGTGCAAATCAGTCTGTGAATGGACTGCTTATACTTGTCTCTGCATATTAAGTGTTTTAAATATTTTAAAAATATTCAGATCGCAAACTGAGCTTCAAAAAACAGTGCAGTGAGTTTTAAACATCCTGCAGGCTCACACAGCAGTACAAAATAAAATAAAACACATTTTAACCTTTAAGCTTGCAATCCCACCAAACTAGATACTGAATCTAATCTGTGAGTCCTACGGCAATTCTTGGGAAAATGCGTGGATCTCAACAAGCCTCGTTTCAGAGAAGAGTTTTAAATTAGCCAATGTCATGCTGACTGAAGGTACAGGCAGTCCATGATCAATACACTTTTCTCATTGTTTCACATGCGGTTCTGCCAATGCCAATAATCCAATTACAGGCTGCAGTCACAGATACACTTTGACAAAGGAAAATAGCCAGAGAGAAACTGAGTGGGAGAGAGTGTCACACTAACTTAACTCGCATATGGGCTTTGACAGAGTCCGATTAATTAACACCTCGGTTTCATCACAGGTCTGGTAATGTAGAATCAATACGTCCTTCCGAACTGAAACTCAAAATGTCTTTAAAGATTCAACAATGACTGAATGACCGTTTCTTTAAAGGAAACATGCAAAATGCCTAGGAAGCATCTTTAAAGTCCCAGGGAAATCCGTGTCTCGACAGGCCAAGAATTCTAATCCTTTATAAGTCAACAGAGTTGATAAAAATCTGTGATTCAGTGTTTTGTGAGAGAGTGCCGAATAGAGGCCAGCCACCAATCATCGACTCCAATCATGTGAAAGCAACTTGAGCGAAGATGCTATTACATTCAACAGAGACAAAGGAGTATAAGATCTTTAAAAAACATTAATAAAAAGTCAATTACTCATTCTGTCTGTGCCAGGTTGGGACTGATCTCCCTCAAAGAGGTCTATAATACATGGAAGAAGCAATCAATTAGTATTCCCATTCATCTCAGTGGCACTTGTTACTGAGCTGTGATATTAAAGGCAGACAGGAGAAAAGAAAATTCATTCAAGACATTCAAAAAAACTGAGCATTAGTAAAACATACTACTGTCTAATATTTTAAATGGCCGTCAATGAAGAAATGCCCTTGCTCATGGTAAACAATTAATTATGGCAATTGTACAGTGAAAAAAAAAATGCAATTACTGCCATCTAATGAGCACTGCATTGAAGTTTTGCAATGGTTGACAAAAGACTATTGAGTTCACCGATAGATAGATCTGTTTTTTCTTTGATGAAAATCCAGACATAAGCAGTGTTATGAGATAACACTCATTAATGCTTTTGAGAGTTATGGCAACATAGTGTGTATTTACATAAAAATATGTTTAAAGTGCTCCTATTTTGCCATGTCCAATATTGTTTTTCATGCAATGTGTAATATAAACGATCTACAAAGTTATAAAGCCGAAAATGCACGATAAATAAAGTTATTATCTCCCAAAATAAAGAACCGACTCTGTACAGACTAAACGAGTCGTTAGTAATTCGAATCCCACTTCCTGACCGCTACATGTCAAGGTGTAACACATTTGCATAATTCTTGCCTATGTTCTACGCTGGCCGGCCACAAACAACTTATCCCGCCCTCAAACATGTATTTTTACTAACTTCTCCAATCTCGGGGAGTTCAAATCCACAAAGCGCTTGCTCTTGAAAGATGGCTCAGTATCCAGTTTATTTGGACCAGCTAACTCCACTGAATCACAGTCTGTAAGTATGATAAATAATAGATGTTTATATTTTCTATCGAGCGTTAAAAATACTAGAGCCTAGAGCCTTGCACGGGCCTCACATATAGGCCCTAGTCCGATAGCTTATTCTCAGCTCGAGTCCGACCCGAGCCCGTCTTTTTACACCCTTCTCCCAAAACATCTTATACTACTGTTTCAGCTATTAAAATAAATCAGTTTTGTATTTAATGGCAAACTGATTATTTTTCGTTTCGTTTTTTATTAAGTTAATTTAGAAGAACGTTTGAAGCCTTTTTTTGTTCTTTAAATACAAGTTTTTGTTTTTTAAAGTAAGGACCAAGCGGCCAGTGGAAGACTGATAATAATCTGTTAGATCAATTTTGCCTTCTCACAATCATCACGACTTGCCTAAAATAAAATCAATATATATAAAACAGTTTAGGTTTAAAACGATGTTAGTTTGAACGTTAAACCTAGATAAATGTGCACGAAAACAGCACATTTATCTAGGTTTAACGTTTAAACTAACATCGTTTTAAACCTAAACTGTTTTATATATATCGATTTTATTTTATATATTGATTTTATTTCAGAGAGATGGCGAGTCAGTATCGGCAGCTTCATTCTTGCAACACTGACTCGGTGTCATGAATCTGGTCGGTGACCTGCGGTCCGCTCACCACCAGATGTCGCTCTCACCCTATCTTTACATACAGACTGTTGCATTGCACCCCGGACTACTACTCCCATCACCCATCAGGCTGATTGCGTCGACACCTGTGGCCAATCAGGCGCTCTCTCTGTGTTTACGGAGTATTGTGGTTATCATTGTGGTTATTTTGCATTGTTGTTTTCCTAGTTCCCTAGTTTCCCGTGTATAGCTTTCTCGCCTGGCCATTTCGTCTCGTCTGTCTCGCCGCCTGCCTTCTGGACTCTAGCTCGTTTGTACGGATTGTCCCTCTGCTTCCCGTTTTGGATTATGTTCGCCGCTGATTGACCCACGCCCACTACACAGACTATCCCCACGTCTTGCCTTGGTTGTACCCGTTTGCTATTGTTCTGACCCTGCCTGTTTTCGACCATGTCTCTGTCTCGTCTTGTCAATAAAAGCTTGCATTTGGATCCGCTTGCCTCTCGTCTCCCTCACGACATTACACTCAGAAAACACTAGTTTATTAATAAATAATTCCAAAATCTCTTTGTTATTTCCCACAGCACATTTTGCACCGATGCTTTGGGGCAAGCTTTAGCCTTTTGCTGTTCCTAGCTAGTTTGCTAGCTGCTGATGGAGACGCCTTCTGAGCCTGTCTCGAAAGTGTCTTGTGTTGTTTCCACCGGCACAGATTTTTTTTTTTTTTTCATCATCATAATTGGTGGATGTCTAAAATATAAAAATAAGGAGAAACCTAAAACAGGCCCGAAGCCCGGTCCGCATCTGAACTATGACATGAAAACTGGACCGAAAGTCGGGGCCCGTAAGGCTTGGGCTGAAATGCAGGGCTCTAAAAAATATCTGATTTAGACAATGGGCGTATCGTTTCTGAGTTGCGTTGTACGTGGTAAACCAATCACAACAGACTGGACCATCTGATCAATCAGATCAGAGTAGGCTCGCGGAAAGGAAGGGTTTAGAGAGACTGAATCTTTTAACTGCTTCGAACGAATCGTTTAAGAATCACTGAAAAATGAGTTGATTTTCGATGCATATTTTGAGAAAAGATACATGTAAACCTGTAGGAGACTCCCAAAAATAATATTAAGAACCTTAAAAATGGCATAATAGGGGTGCTTTCATTTTCATTCATGCATCCAGGATATTTCAGTGGATTCATCATTCCTGCAACCCTACGTAGAATGGGATGTAAACTGTTTGGAAAGTGTATGAATGGTTAAACTCATACTTAAAATTCCTATAATCAGTGATAAATTACTGTTGTGATGTTTATGAAAAAAAAACATTACTTGTATGCATAAAACAACTGTGCCTTCTTAACCATTAACGCATGAGCATGATAAATACACCACACAACTGCTAGAAACAACAATGAATTCCAGATATAAATGCCACAGGTTCAGCTGCCTTTTACAGAGCATATTTTAACCAAATGTTATGGTGTGCAATACCTGGCTGTGTATTGCATGTACGGTTTAGCAGAAGTAATGAGCCATAGCATGGCAGCATGCATAAATTTTACCACTTGTTCTGAAGTGTTATTTTGATATTCCCTATGCTGTTTGCAGTGCCCTTCAGACTCATCATATATGCTCCATGTGTTTTAAAATCTCATGAGAGTCAAACAGCCTGTGAAGTCCACAGTTTGGACAAATGGAGCACACACACATAGAATGTGTTGTAAAGTAAAGGTGTGCAGTCACACTCCTGGAAATCTACCTTGTTGCAGATTTTAGTCTCAACCCTGTTCTACACACCTGCGTGTGATTTTCATGTGAACCCACAGGTTTTGATTAGCTGCTTCAGGTGTTTTGATTAGAGCTGGAATTAAACTCTGCAGGATGGTCGATCTCCAGCAGCAGGATTTTTGGCATGTCTTGTGTAGTTGGACACTCATTAAAGTTACCTTTAACACAATGTTTTTTACAGAACATGCAAAGAGATTCTTTACCAGTTAATATAAAGGTGATTGTGATGCAGCTCAGATGCTATTCTCAGAGTCTCTCAATTAAATTATGACAGCAAATAGGCGGTAATTTCTTTAAGGTCGACAGAGGACCCAGAGCTGGATGCTGAGGGAATATAAATTTGCTATCCAGACCTTTGACCTTTTCTTCTGCCCTGAATGTCACTAGTAAAACTATATATATATATATATATAGATCATTTATACAGACTATATACACTACCAGTCAAAAGTTTTTTAATGTTTTTTTTTGAGAATTCTCTTCTGCTCACCAAGAATGCATTTATTTAATCCAAAATACAGTTTCTTGCTGTTATTATTATTATTATTATTATTATTATTATTATTATTTTATTTATTTATTTATTTATTTTTCACGATTCTTTGAGATTTCGGTAACACTTTACAATACGGGTGCACAAATATGCATTAATTCATGCTTAACTAATGCAGAGATAATCATGAGTTAATATAATTAAGCATTAATTAAGCATGAATTAATGCATATTTGTGCACATGTATTGTAAAGTGTTACCGAGATTTCTTTATAACATTAAAAATGAGATACTGTTCAAAAGTTTGGGGGTCAATAACTTTTTAAATAAAAATATACTTATACTTTTATTCAGCAAGGATGCATTAAATTGATTGAAAGTGACAGTAGACATTTATAATGTAACAAAAGATTTATTTTTAAATAAATACTTTTTATTTCATCAAAGAATCCTGAAAAAAAAAAAAAAAAAAAAAAAAAAAAAACCACAGTTTCCACAAAAATATTAAACAGCACAACTGTTTTCAACATCGATAAAAATAATAAATGCTTCTTAAGCATAAAATCAGCATATTAGAATGATTTCTGAAGGATCACATGACACTGAAGACTTAATAGCTGCAGAAAATTCAGCTTTTCATGAAAAGAATAAGGTACTTTTTAAAATTTATTAATAGAAAACAGTTATTTGAAATTGTAATTGTAAAAATATTTCACAACATTACTGTTTTTACTATTTCATACTATACTTCCAGTAAATTTACGGCTGCATTTTAATCAATGAAAAATGGGTACATTTGTTATTCTAGACCATGTTTTATGCATAATCTTTCAAAAGTCAGAAGCTGCTTTACCTACAAAGTATTTGATCGCTAGGCAGGCTTTTCTTTGTCCATTACACATTTTCAAAGTATACTTAGAGGATGATTTCTTCACGTTTACCCTACCCCAACACTGTAGTCAACAGCATTCCTGGAAAAAATCTTGCTGAGTAGGAGAGTTCTGCACAAAGAGGCGATCAGGTAAATGAGCTACAGGCTGGCAGTGTGGGTGTCACTACTCAACAGACGGAACGTTTGATTGAGAGGCTGCAATTATTCAGAGAGAAAGGCAATGTGCACAGCCCAGGTAATATTATGAGCCGTTCCATAAAACCACCCGTATTGCCGTACAAAAGTGTGCTCAAGCTGATGAAATCACACGGCTGTTGTTATGCATTTTGCTATCTGTTGTCTTCCAGAGGCCGTTTGGTGAATGATGCATGGCTCTTACGTCACCAAGTGCCATTCAAACTTCAAAGCTCTTCGGTTCTGCACAAGATTACTGTCAACACTGCACTTCTTTCCAGGAACACCCACTAGAAGAAAATTAAAATGAGAAAGGGTAGGTCTTTGAGTCAAGGCACATGCTTCACGCAGAGTCTACATGTATAGAGATGTACTGCATAGATTGCACCTAGCTCATTGTCCTTTATGCAAGATATTGCACATGAGTCTTATACTTAGAAATATTACACAATTCAAAAAGTGTACAATTAACCCAAGACGCCCATATTCAGGAACTTGCTGTGCTGTTCTTGTTGCACTCAATCTCTCTGACCTACAACTGAAAATTACTACTCACTACCCACTTATAATTACCCACATATGGATATGCAAATGCATCTCCCGCAATGTGCAAGTGGATTGTTAATGTAGCAAAATACCGGTGCTGATTCACTTGCTTTTGTATAGTACTATACTCTCTTGAAGTGGAAAATGCATTCAGGTATATATTTATATAAATCGGTTAGCGAAAGCATGAAAAGTAACACTTTGATTTTTGCTGATCTTTTCAGAAAATGTTCAGCCTACCGGTAAATTTTGAACACTAAAATTTCATATCAAACATCCACAGGTTACAATGCACAAGTTAGACAGACATGCTGATAAACTACATATAAAAAGCACTTTTTAATTGTAAAATACATTAGCAATTTAAAATCATGCATCATCCATACTGTATTATTAACAGATTGAGGGGTGGAGGGGGGGATCTAATTATGTATGATTTAATTTATTCCAAACCAAAAAAATGCATGAGGGAAAAAAACACAAGGAAGTAAGACACATTTACCTTCACATGCCTGATATGACTATGATGAGTGCATCGTGCATTAAGTTATTACCATGCATTACAATTATCCCTGCTCTCAACTGTTCTGAGGATAACCATTGTTCGCTGATGCCAGTTAATTTATTTGAGTGTTTCCTCGCTGCAATCTACTAAAAGCCTTTTTCTTATTAAGTTACTGTATAAACTTTGCCTCAACAATATGACTCTCTGTTTGCTGAACACAGAAACAATAGACATAACAACAAAATGCACTTTTCACCTGAACTATGAACAAATACTCTTTTTGTATCTCCACTGTTGTTTGCCATTTACAGAAAAAGCAAAACCTTTGCCTGATGTAACATCTTCCCTCAGGCTGTCCAGCTGCCAAGCGTTTCTCTGCACTGGATGTTCATCATACTACTTTTGACGATCACCGGTAGGCGTTTTTCTCCCAGTTTAAACATGACACACATAAATTCAGTGGAGAAAATTATCTGTTTCAGTAGCTTATTGTATTTAATAGTTGACAATTATATTTAACCCTAAAGGGCTGAGTAAATTATTAATTAATCACAATCTTCTTTGGTCTGATTGATTCTTAAAATCCCAACATTGATATTTTATGGTCTTTAAAGGGATAGTTCACCCAAAAATGAAACTTCTGTCATTAATTACTTACCCTCATGTTGTTTCAAACCTGTAAGACCTTCGTTCATCTTCAGAACACAAATTAAGACATTTTTGATGAAATTCGAGAGCTTTCTGACCCTGCACAGACTGCAATGCAACTGACACGATCAAGGCCCAGAAAGGTATAAGGACATCAAAAAAATAGTCAACGCGACATCAGTGGATCAACCGTAATATTATCAAGCTACGAGAATACTTTTTGTCCACAAAGAAAACAAAAATAATTAAGCCGCACCCGGGCTCACCACCACCCTGTGGCTTTAGGAAAACAGTGAACGGTGAGCAACACGCATTTAAAGTGGTAAATATAGGAGAAATATGACAATGTCATTTATATGTGCCAAACTTCTTGCAGCCAGCTGGTGGCACTATGACTATAACTGAATATTGACATGTAGATGTGTTCAAGCCAAGACTTTGATCAAACATATGAAGTTTGGTGCAGATTGAACACGGTATGTTCAGTTAGTCCCGGCGCCAGGACACGCGACCTGGGGTGGCTTGGATGATTCTCAGGGGGGGTAAATGGGGGTGGGGGTGGGTGAATAAAATACGTCGTCAGATTTTAATTGAACGTGTTATTATTACTGTTATTATTGCCGCTTTCCTTACACACCAGTGCATTAACAAACTCACAAACATCAGTGTGTATTTAACAAATGTCTTTTTTTTTTTTTTTTTTTAGTTTTATCTGGTTGAAAACACTGAATCGTTGTGATATGGGCTAAAAGCACAGCGCGTCTATTTGGCTCAGCGCCAGACAAGGCGCAAAAGCACGTTGGGATTTAGCAGTGAAAGTTTAAATACACTGGTGATTGTCCGCAGTGAATGGTTAAAATCGATTAGTTTTGGGGAGCTGGAGGGGGTGAAATAGAATCTGAGGTGGCACAAATCAGATTGGAAAGGGGTACCCCTCGGTTGAAATTGCATTCGGTTTAGCTTTTCACGTTTAAAATCGTATTCAGTTAGTGTAAAACATGACATATCCTGTTGCCAACAGGTGGCGCTTTGATTTTAACTGAAAATTGGATTTCAGATGTGACTTACCAAATGTCATCAAATCTCTATTTGATGTCATCAAATCTCTATGAGGAGTTCGTTGGAGCGTAAAACATGCCACTTCCTGTTGCCAACAGGTGGCGCTATGGTTATAACTGAATATGGTCTTGAGCATGTGTTCAGGACAGGACTCATAAACATGTGAATTTTGGTGCAGATCAGCCATTGTATCCCTGAATTATAACAACTTCCTTTTTCATGGTGAAACCTCGAAGTTGGTCAGGCTGCCATGGACACGCCCTTCAACGAAACTTCGCAATTTAACCTCACAAAGGGCTAGATTACACTAACCAAATTTGGTGTTGATCTGTTTAAATCTCCATGAGGACTTTCGGACTTCGTACCAGGGGACTTTTTTTTAATAGCATGAGGGGCACTTTGTTGAAATTTTATAGCCGGCGCTATCGAGCCATTTTGTCACGCCCACTTCTGAAACACATATCAGATTTAAATTTTCACCACTTTTGGTATGTGTGCAAAGTTTCGTGAGTTTTCGAGCATGTTTAGGCCCTCAAAAATGCAATTCATTCAGAAGAATCTGAGCAACCATTGGTGCTCGGGACCTAATGACTTTATTTAACAATTTCTTCTCTTTCGTCAGCAGCACCACACCCATGAGTCGTGGTACTCTCATGAATGGGTGGCGAAGACTGACACAGAAGAGAAGAAATTGTTGAATAAAGTTATTTTTGTTATCTTTGCACACAAGTATTCTTGTTGCTTCATAAAATTAAGGTTGAACCACTGATGTCACATGGACTATTTCAGTGATGTCCTTACTACCTTTCTGGGCCTTGAACGTGTCAGTGGAGTTGCTGTCTATGCAGGGTCAGAAAGCTCTTGGATTTCATCAAAAACATCTGAATTTGTGTTCCAAAGATGAACGAATGTCTTACGGGTTTCTAACGACATGACTAATTAATGACAGAAATTTCATTTTTGTGTGATATATCACATTAATGGGATGGTTTCGCATTTTTTTCTTACGAAAAATAGCAAATTCCTGACACAAATGACTCTTAAGAGATGTGATTAGTTCAAGTTACTATTGAAGCCAGTTTACGCCACAGAATAAAAAAAAAGATAATTGCAACTTTTTAGCTTATAATTCTGACTTTTGTTCTCACATTTCTGAGAACTGTGAGATATAAATTCTGAATTCTGAGAAAAAAGAGGCAGAATTGCGATGTTAACTTGGAATTGCAAGAAAATAAAGTTAAAATTACAATTGTATTTTGTTCTGCCTATTATTAACATAGAGAGAATTTAATTTATATCAAAGTACCCAAGTCAAATTGGAAAATCCAAACTGATAGACAGCCCTGTTTACCAAAAAATCAACAGTGAATGGGTGAAGTCATAAGTGCTAGTTGTTGATTTTATTTCCACTGGTCATTCAGTAACAGAAAATATACTGTAGGCACTTTGTGGTCATTTTAAAATGGTTGGTGGTTAAATAAACATTACTCCAACTTGATGTCTGGTAATTGCATTCAATTACATTAGGAGAAAGTGATCCTTCATGATGCAATATTAAGCACACAAATCGCTCAAGAGCTTGAGGCCATCAGGACCACTCATATAAAAGATTGGGTTGTCAGAAGACCTTTGAAGTTTGTTTGAGCTAACATGCCAAAAGGCTTTCTTGAACATTCTTCAAACATTCCCAAATGTCAGTACAAAAACCTGACAGCAACTTTGTGTTGGCCTCTGGGTTATATGGGGAAAAGAGCCGTTCTTTATATTGATTAAGACTTTCATAAGAGAATTCCCTATAGAAAGCAGTTTGTTTTGCTGTTCTCTTCTAGGCAACAGTCTTGCACCTCTTTGTAGATGGTATGTTTTGAAGTCATGTCGTTTAAAGAAAGAAAAGAAAGAAAAAAAGAAACACTTGTCGTGTAGTACCTTACAGCAGCTCAACATGGATGATGTCTATGACTTTTAACTGTTAATAATTTTAATTGCCAGCCCATCTTATGGACCTAAAGCTTACCAAAATCATCATATACAAAGATTTAAAGGCCAATAGATTAAAAGCATGGGCAACCAAAGAAAAGTTCTAAAAAAAAGGTTTCAACAGTCAGCTTTAAAATCAGAAGTGCATAAAGCATGCTTTTTGGTGAATTGCAGGGTTCAGTCTACTGGCCCTAGGGAGCAAAACATTGTTCGTTCTAGCAAAATGCCAAAAATGTTCAACATCAACAGCATGAATAATCATGAAATGACACATTTCTTGGAGAAACAATCAAACACTTATCACACCTCACCACATTATATGACAACAAAACACTGCATTTAAAGTTGCTAACAACAGAAGTGCTCTGAACTACTGGGAGTTGAATGTGAGAAACGATTTATGCTTCTGCTGTGTTAATGTTTTGTTTGCTTTGCTTATGCCATTGCATCAAGGTTAAAGACTTGACTCTAAATATAGTGAAAATAATATGTGTTTTCGGCTTGATGTAAATTGCTTCTGTATTCATACTTACTTAGCTACACTGCAAGCTATTAACACAAAATTGCTAACTACTGAGTGTCATTGAAGAGAAAATGTTTTTACTGTCATCAGATTACAGATTCTGTTATTTGTCTGTAGCAAACGCATTAAAAAATCAATTAAGGCAACTGGATCAAACTTGCGAAGAGTGTCACTGCTTGTAGAGAGTATTTATCCCTGTTGAAAGACCAACTAGTTACCATTTTGGATGCCAGTCATGGGATGGTGGTGTGACTACCAGGTTTGGCCTACTAGCTAAATCAGAACACCATACCATTTAGAAAACATTCTTGTCAAAGATGGTCTTTTTGACAGGGATGCCAATGGGTAGAAATTACCACCTGCTGTTAAAATACCCGCCATCTCTTGCCAGACTGCTGGCTGAACTAATTAAACTGTCACAAATTTCACTCCACCTAAAATCATTTTATCCTTATTTTATTATAATCCCACCAGAAACCAGGACATAAATGAACCCTTTTGGATTGAATGGCACCACTGATTAATGTTCCATGCCACAGTCACCGTAGTCCAGCTGGCTGTGCTGCAGAAAACCTCACTTAAACTCCCCATGATGCCCGGCAGCATTAAGTTCATTATCTCTTCAGCTCTCTATAACTGGCACTGTCCCAGCAGACATCTGAGAAGCTTCCTCCTGCCTCTCTGCATGCTCACTAAATAGCCAGCCACGTTATAGTCACGTTGACTGGATGCCCCAAAAGAGGTGGATCGATACTAGGCACCTTTGTCCCACTAAATGTCCTTCGATCAATACAAACCGTTTCATTACAAATGTTTCTGGGCTTGAAGAGATCCGCGGCTCAGGGGAAGTGGTTACGCCGTAATGTGTTGTGGCTCTATTGGATTAATCTCAATGTCACTCAGCATCATTCTATCGTGCTATAGAAATTTATTTCTCGTATAATTGAGTCTTGCAGGAATTTGTGGAGCACTAAAAGAGACACGGACACACTCGCTGAAGGAGTTTTATTTTAAAAACGTGTTTCATATTGTTAGAATTTTCTTTTTTGTTATAATTTTCATATTGGTATAATTGTAAGTACACCCTATAAACAGTTTTGTCCTTCTTCAACATATGTTGGCATATCGTTACTGGTATAGTATTTATGAGTAAGGGTGATATAATAGTGTTTTCACGACACGTGATCAATTGTCTATATTTCTGGCACTAATTGCAGCTGAAAATGATCAATTATTGTCATGTTTTGGGCTGTACTAATCGGTCGGACCGGGAAAAACATTTGGAGTACTACAGGATGCCAAAAGTTATAAAAAATCAAGGAGATCAGTGCAAAAAACTGTCTGAGGGACAAAAGGCGTTTGTGGTTGACCAAACTGAACCAGGACTTCCAGGGCAAGAATCTTGACAGCATTTGTGTTTCTGGTCAGGTAGGTGAAATATTAGGCTAATATCTTAATCAATACTGCTCATACGTATCTTTACCACCTATTAACTTTAGTTTGTCAAAATAATGCATTTGTCAAAATATTGAGTCCTTCACTATATGATTTAGCAGCTTTTTTTTTTTTTTTAGCAGGTTTTTCTGTGGTTCATACAGCATAAATTAGCAGAACAACATATTCAGTAGTACATTAACCGTGCAATCCATGCTGTTGTTTACATTCGAGCATCACCAATATGGCAGCGCATCTGGGTAGCTGACCAAATCGTGAAGTAAGTGCAAACCCTCTATACCCGAGTACCTTAGGTAATCGCAGAGTGCTGATATACAGCAATATCTCACAGCTACGAGTGTGATATTATGTTTATACAACAGTTCAACAGCACACGTGTGTAAAATACATAAGAAACAACAACGGAGTGTCTTTAAAACACTTTAAAACTCATTTGTGCAAACTACTTCCTTCCACCAAAGATTCAAATCTCAGTTTGACAGTTTTAACAGCTGAGCCCAAGCCTCCGTTACTAATTCGAAAACTTCCAGTTTAGAACTAGTAACGAAGGAACGTTGAGTTGCTTCATTGAAAGCTTATTGTATTACTGTATTAAAGCTCACTGTATTATTTAAAGTATTATGAGAGAGATTGACTGAGCGAGTGTGTTTACCTATATCTGATACAGCATTCATTCTTCAGCTCAATTTCATATTCACAATAAAACATTAGTTTTAATGTCCGCTTAGGAAAGCAATATCTTTGTCCTATTATCCTTTCATCTGTTAAGGTTGATTTCTGATGACAGCACTGCTCTGTGCATTTGTTGGCTTCATCATACAAAGTGTGGTTGAATAAAAAAATACTTCCTTGTTTACGTCCCTGTTTCAGTCTCTTTCAATATAAAAGTCTTTACTCACTCATAAAAACGCTCTGTTGTCGCCATCTAATGGTGGCAAATCTTACGGACACAAATGTTTGTAGTGTATCTGTACTGCATATTTGTAACAAGCAGTGCTTGGCCATGTAAATGTATGTTTATCACTAGCTGTCCAGTTCAGGTCCACTTTTTAGGTTTAATAAAAAAAATGCATTAGATTTGAACCAAGTCCCTAAATGAGCTAAATGAGAATAAGTTTCTAGTCAAACACATCTTATATATACAGTATACAGAGAACGACTAAACTGACAAAAGGGTTTCTTCCCCCTTTAGTCATGTCTTCCCTGCTGAAAAAAATAGTGGAAACTGTCACATAATTTGTAATGGTTTTACTGGTTATAATGGGAATTGTACTGGTTTTAATGGAAACTGTAATGGTGCCTATTGGAACCTAATGGAATATGTCCCAAAACATGCTACAGGAAACCTTTTTAAATGTTTTTAATAGTTAAAAGTTGATGGTTCGTAATGTTTGTAATGGTATTTGTAGTGGAAACCATTCGAATTTCTGTGATGGTTTCTTTTGTTTTATTTCAGCAGGGTTATCTCTCCTAAATCACTGTGAGCTACAAATGCCACTGGTTCACAGGTTCACAGCTCCCCTCTTTATAATCTTGTACTTGTCTTTCATACCCATGAGGAAAAAAGCAATATAATTTCAGAGCAGTAGGAGCTCATTGGCTTAAAGGAAAAAAGGTAAACTAATTGGAAATTGTTTTGGCATAAGAATAAGGGATGCATCATCTCAGCGTGGCTACAGTGGTGCTCTCAGCCCCCTGTGGGGAATTCTATTGAGGCTATACATATAAAGAGACAAAAGGATGGAGCGGTTCAGGCTCTTAGATCGTTCTTCATGGTCGCCAGAGAGAATCACATGGTACATAAACACACACAGAGATGAAAGCAATCGAAAGCTGTCATGAAAATGTAGTTTTTGTGGTTCACTTAAGCATGTAGGCCTACCTCAGGCAGTGTTGTCAGCATGTAGGTTTCTATGGTTACACAAAGACAAGGGTCTAGGGGTATATGCTGTGATGAATCAAGATGGTCAAAAGGTCAAGTTGAAATCCCAGTGTTTATGTACATGGACATTTTTAATCAAAGCTTGTCTCAGCCCACCTGATCTGTGAGACTTCTCATTGTCAGCTCTGTGGATATATATATAAATATATATATATATATATATATACATTTGAGTTTTTTAGCCTTTGAATAATAAATGATTTTAAATATTCCCTCTGGATCTAACCAGCGCAGCATTGCTCATCCACTCTAATGGTTTGTAAGAGGATGCAATAGTTGCTTGGGGAAATGTTTAACTCAGCGATGTCCTGATATCGTCAGTTTATTCTGATGTATTTAGATAATTTGCATATAGATCATATTCCTTTTATTTGTGTCTTGACACTTCTTTATACAGAAGCGCCGTTCCTCTTTTTTTGCTTACATTTTCTCTTCAACTGTTCCTTTTGCTTTACATATCTTTTGTTTGATCACATCCCCTATCAGGGGATTTTAGTGCTTCAAATGATTGTATAAGTTGTTTTGACGTCAGAAGTCAAATCTTTACTTGTCAAATGTGCCTGAATATAGCAGTATTTGGTAAAAATGTAAATTCAACAAGCTTAACTCTTTATTTAAATTTAGAATAAGTTATACAAAATTCTATTATTTAATACATTATTTGTACAAATCTCTCTCTCACTCTCTATGTGTATGTATATATATATATATATATATATATATATATATATATATAAATACACAGTACCTTGCAAAAGTATTCATACCCCTTCATTCTTTTCACGTTTTATGTTGCAGCCTTATGTTAAACTGCTTTAAATTACTTTTTTCCACATCAATCTACACTCCATACACCATAATGACAAAGCACAAAACAGTTTTGTAAAAACTTTGCAAATTTATTAGAAATAAAAAACTGAAATTATTCCATTTCATAAGTATTCATACCCTTTTCTGGGACACTTAAAATTTAGCTCAGGAGCACTTATATCACTATACTACAATACAAGTGATACTACAATATATATTGTAGATGTTACCACACTTTGAATGGAATTAAACTGTGGCAAATTCATATGAATGAGTATGATTTGAAAAGGCACTCACCTATTAGAAAAGGTCTAACAGCTGAAAATGCATATGAGAGCAAAAAAAACAAGCCCTGAGGTCAAAATAATTGCCTGTAGAGCTCAGAAACTTGCGTTAACGCACATATCTGAGGAAGAGTTCAGAAAAAAATTCTGCTGCATTGAAGATTCACAGAAGCATATAGCTTCCATTATTCATAATGGAAGACGCTTGGAACATCTAGGACTCTGCCTAGAGCTGGCCTCATGGCCAAACTAAGCAATTGATGGAGAAGGGGCTTGGTTATACTGGTGACCAAGAAGCTGATGGTCACTCTAGTTCAGCTCCATGGTCATATTTGCAGATGGAAGAAACTTACAGAAGTACAAACATCACTGCAACACTCCACCAATCCAGTCTTTATGGCGGTGTGGCCAAACTCAATCAAAAAAGGACTCAAAGGATCCTTTAACAAAGTACTGAATATGTATATACTGTATATAATACACAGTCACTCAAAGTCGAATATCTAAAAGTCTGACGTGTGCTGAATTATTTGAATAATAACCATATGAAAATTTGTTTTTTTATATGGTATGCATAAGGAGCAATGAAAGCTGAACAGATCTAGTCTCAGATGTGGTTATTATTGATGTCTGCGGCAGAAATGTCTGGTTAATAGAGCTTAAGTGGAATTAGCTGCCTGCCTGTGGTGAGAAAACATCATCCTTGCCCAGACTGAGAATACATTACTATATGGGTTTCTAAGTTTAGTCTTATGACATGCAAAACCTCCCTCCAAGCTCTGTTTAAATCAGATTTCTTTTTTGTTTGGAAGCTAAAATGATTCTGCAGAAATGTCTGAAATAGAGAAATAATACTGCACTTTACTATAGCTATAGACAGTCCAGACCTAATTTTGAATTCTTAGGCATTATCCTTACATCAAGGGTTCAGGATAGTCATAGTACACTGACAATGATTTGTTCATTATCCCAACTGTGATGTAAAAATGTTTCCGCCCCCGATAAAATGTAATTCGAATCATCTTTAACTAGGCTTAAATGACCAATAAGGGAGGAAAAAAATATTTCAGTGATATTGCTTTACTATTTCCCTCACTGCCTGTTCCTGAAAAGCTCTGATGCTGATTCAGGGCACTTACGCAATCTAGCTGAACAACTTTTCCTAAAGACAACCCCAAAGTTACTCAGTTGGTATATTTAAAGTGGAATGGCTAATGATGTAAATTAAACGAGCCCACTCATCCAAAACAGGTCTACAAGGGACGAGACTTTAAGAATGTTTAAAGAATGAAGCCTGCATAATTATATGTATAACACGTTTAAGCGTAATTGTCGTTTAATTTGTAATGCCACATCAGCTGTAAATGCGTAATTATTTGGAGTTCGTTTCAGAAACAGATTAAACCCATTCTCCAAAATTACAACAGTAAGCCTCCATTGAAAATCCTGTTTAGTAGACTACAGAACTAAATATGAACTTGTATTAAAATGGTTGATTTTTGAAGGGAACATAGATGTATACTTTGCTGCCTTTGATATCCCTTAATCTTGTGCGTTCCATACCGTGACGGCTGAGCAAAAAATAAAGATGGCGTCTGAAAGTTGCATTTGGTGGTCAGTTTATGTTTATTTCTGACCAACTTTTTGCACTTCATGTTATTTCTAGTGAGGAATCAGTATTATAGTAATTAAATATTCGCTTAGTTATCATAAAAGCTTGTTCTACTTTATAATAGGTCATTAAACCGGTATGCTGCCTCAAAACCATGTTTGAAATCAGTTTTGGGAGGTGCTTTTGGGCACAAATGCTGCCTGCTAAGTCACTGCCGGATAAGGCAGTGGGGCAACAAGTCAGCTGCCTAAGTTTTCGGATGCAGTCATCATGAATCTGGCACAAGGGGTGTGGCCGAAGTGTGAATTCATATTTGGAAAGGTACGGAAAACAAATAACACGTTTTAGGTCAACATGAGCCACTAAAGGGACAATGATAGCTGTTTGCTAGCGGTAGCCTGTTACTAGGGGTGTGCATTGGCACTGCCCTCACGATTCGATTCGATTATGATTCACCAGGTAACGATTCGATTCAATTCGATTCTATGATGCATTGCGATCCATCAAAATTCTACTGCACACAAGGCAAATTTTTTATCAGTCATGAGGCAATACAAGCAGATATTAAACAACAGATTTTATTGGCTGCTATGTGTCTCCTGTATCTTTGACATAAAAGTTATTAAATTAAATAAAATGTGATTAAATAAAAGGTAATTAAATAAAATGGTACAGGGTATTGGATATGGCATTTTCAAACCTGAAAAAGAAAACAATCAAAATCAGTGCCTTCAGTGCTTTGAATGAGAAATGTTTCTCTTCTCTCTGCTTAAGAACCATTTGAAATTAAATAAATAGAGCAATAAAATAACAGCCAACTTTTTTCAGCAGTGAACATAAATATTTTTTTTTTTTACACACAGTAAAATAGCAGCTCTAAGACAGGCCACTTCCTGAAGTCCTGTGCAAATATTAAAATAATAAGTAGCACTATTTTAACAACAACCACCCAGGAATAAAAATATTCAGTGCAACAACACACAGTAACCACTTATTACTGTGAAACTTTTTTCAAGTAGTAAAGTAAAGTGCAAACTATTCTCAACAAAACAGCAGCTTAGCAGCTTTAAGACAATGGCAATTATATGCCTGCCCTGATCCTACATCACATCAACTGCATACAACAAAATATCAAGATGTGAAATACAGTAATGTAAACCAAAAATAAAGTGTGTAGGCTTAGCCTACTACCAAATTTGTGCAAACAAACAACTTCTTCCATCTGAGTTCATAATCGATTATGGCACTTTGCCGCATCGATGCTGAATCGTTCATGCCCCGCATCGCGATGCATCGCCGAATCGATTATTGTTGACACCCCTACCTGTTACTATCGACTATTAGGTGCAGGTTTATAAATTTCACAGAGACCGAAACGGCAGAAAGCGCATCCTGTTTGCTTTCATTATTTTACAAAAGCCCAACGCTTTGTTGTTATTGTGAGTGCACACAAATAAACGTGGAGTCTTTAAAAATTCAAAAGATGTATTACTTTTATCCGTATGACCAAAAATGGCGGAGCAAGTGACCGCACCGGTGCCTCCATCTGTCATTCAGCTTCCTCATTCCGCACAGACACGTGAATAGCACACATTTTTCTAGGTTAACATTAGAATGAGCAGCCATGTAAAGTTGCTACTACTTACATATTTTAGATTATAAGCCAGGTCGAAGAATGATCGGTGAGCTTCTGGATGTCCTGCCAGATGTGTACCACCATTAACAATCTGTCCGTCATGGACTGCGTGACTTCACCACTTCCTGTTGATTTTTTATTTTTTTTCCTGCGACTTATAACATTTTGGTTGAACTAAGCCTCTTCTTGTTGACTATTAGAGGGCAGCTCTATACACTACAGTACAAAAGATTGATGAATGACTGATAGGACGATGGTGAATGATTTGCAGATGCTGAGCATCATTGACAAACATCTAATCTTGTAAAATGTGTGGTAAGTACTGCCTCTCCTAGTATACACAGAGTACGTGTGATCGCGAATCTCGAAAGTGAAAGTAAAAAGCCAGCGCACATCTAAAAGCAATTTCAGTGCCCCACATTTTTAATACATTATAAGTTCATATTTAGACATGTAATCTACTAAAAAGGATTTTCAAAAAGGATTTGATTGCACCCTTGAAAATAATAGCAGCAGTCTAACAGAAGCGAGGCTGATAAAGTTGGTGTTCAGAGACGATGACAACATTAATCACAGTCTATAATAGATAAAGGCTCGAAGTGAGAGAGATGGTGAGCTGGGTTGTGTAAGGGCAGAGTAAGAGAGGCCACATGGTCGCTCATCTCATTTGAATCACATGGATGGTAATTAATGTAGCCACTGGGACGTTGTGATGGTGTCAGTGTGCTGTTCTGGGTTTTTGCCCTTGAGGAACATTGCCACCATGACACACCCTGCTGGGAGACAGCAGTGCCATGATTGCTGTGATCCGTAAGTAAGGTCATCATTCATTCTCTATAGGGTGGGTGACAAGTGCAGTGCTGCCCTAAACCTCATTGTTAAACTGTGTTTTTGAAGGAAAAATTAGGGAAAAAATATGTTACAGTGTTAAGCTACACATGTAATGTTAAACAACACAAAGCAAGTGAAAGGTCTAGCAAATACTGGTGATGCATTTTTACCGAAATGTTCAGTGTTCAGAAGAACTTGTGTTTCCAGTGTTGAGTGGAATGAGGCTTGAGGCTTTTTCCCTCCATTATATTACTTTGGTCTTACCACTCTCACCACACTCACAGTCATCTATCATCTGGCCCCCAGTGATCAAAGTGGATGAGACAGTGTTTTTTTTTTCTTTCTTTTTTCTTCTAGTTTGATGGATCTAGTGCCACTAGGTTCATCAGCAAATGAAAGGCTTACCGATTCCCAACACACCTGGCCAGCAAGCATGCAGGCCCATGACTTTGATTTGTACCGAAGACTTCTATTT
The DNA here is from genome assembly GCA_036247105.1 of Cirrhinus mrigala. NCBI lineage: Eukaryota > Metazoa > Chordata > Actinopteri > Cypriniformes > Cyprinidae > Cirrhinus > Cirrhinus mrigala. The sequence goes on along the minus strand of CM070008.1, from coordinate 24,761,123 downwards.
TTTTCCCCTTTTTTATCCACTTAGGAATCTTAAGATGTTCTTAATGGTACTGAAAACAAAGGCTGTATGACTTGATGGAAAATAAATTAGTTTTTAAAGCAAAATTCAAGCTATTATGAAAAAGTATTCAGTAAATCTACACATAATCTGCACAGATTTAATATAATTATTTTTTACAATAAAATCTATTTAATATAAACTATATAAAGACAGACAGTTAAATATAATACAATAATACATAAATTAATAAAATCTATGTCTATATATCTATCTATGAAGTACTCGTAAAGATTTTTACATTTATAAAGCTGTTTCTTTTTTGTTAAACTCTGATGTTGTCAATATGTTTTATGATTGTATAGTGTACAGTATATCCAGACATACAAAAATGTACTTGTAAACATTATGTAAGATCTTCTGTATCTTTTATATACTGGTTCAATAAATCATTTCCGACGAAGAACTAAATGAGAAAGCCACTGTAGTGTACCTCTGACATTATTTGTACACTGCATCATTAAGTCTACATCACATTTAATACAATTCAGCAGTTCTGAAGCTAATGGTCTTTGAGAACAACTTGACCTATGTCTAGCCAAAATGGACGGGGCAGTTTTAGTTTTCAGTTTTGTGTCTGAAAAGCTATTCATAAAGATTTCTAAGGTCATCCCACTAGTCTGAGCTACCGCAATGACCAACAATAAGGGACGAGCATGTCGGCATCAGCCTTATCTAACTCTTTAAAATGAAAAGCCAGGCACTCGCAAGGCCAATGGTTGTTCTACTTAAATGGGGGCAGAGGGTTAGGGTGTACTTTCGTGATATGTGCTTTGACAACTGCAAATCTAATTATGCGTGTATACAGCAGAATAGTGAAAGTAGGCCTGCCTGTAGGCATGGCTGAGTACTTGTCAATGTGCCGCCCTTGACTGGGGCCCTCAAGGTCAGGCAATAATGGCTTCATTACTCTGTGAGGGAGAGAGCTCATGAAAAATGAGTCTAATCATCAAACAATGATCTTCTCTTAAAAGTGTGGTCTCTTCTGTAGATTCTTATTTTTTAATACTTTTGTCGGATTTTTTTGGCTGAAGTGTTGGACGCAAGAGAAATGGAGAGCATCGGTGATCTGGTAGGAACCCTGTGAAAGGAATCCAAGGAAAGTACTATAAAAACACATTTCTTTCAGAATTCTAGAGCTTAACAACTATTTAAAAACAGTATGATCAAACATAATAGCTGCAAGAGATTCTGTAGACCTTTAGATACAGTCAGGGTTATTATTGTTAACTAAAACTAAATCATTAATATATATACAGTATCTCACAAAAGTGAGTACACCCCTCACATTTCAGCAATCATCTTAGTATATCTTCTCAATACTATAGAAATGAAACTTGGATATATTTTAGAGTAGTCCATGTGCAGCTTGTATAGCAATGTATATTTACTGTCCCCATCTCAACATACAGCCATTATCATCAAAATAGCCGGCAACAAAAGTGAGTACACCCTAAGTGATAACAGCACTATGTCATTTAACCATACAAAGCCACCTGTCCTATTCATCATGTTCATGTTTTTGTCTGATTGACAGGACCATACAAAGTTATGTATCTTGTATTAGAGCAGTTAAAGTACAATTCTCTCATACTGACCACTGGATGTTCAACAAGGCAAAGAACTCTGAAGATTTGAGATTTTAGAATTGTTGCTCTTCACAAAGATGGTCTAGGCTATAAGAGGTTCAGTAACAACCTGAAACTGAGTTACAGTATTGTGGCCAGGGTCATACAGAGGTTTTCCAAAACGGGTTGCATTCGGAATAGGCCTCGCAAGGGTTGATCAACGAAGTTGAGTGCTTGTTCTGTGCGTCAGGTGCAGAACCTGGCTTCAAAAACAGATCCATGAGTGCTGCAGGCATTGCTTTAGAGGTTGCAGAAGTAGAATGTCCGCTTGTTAGTGCATAGACCATACGCTGCACACTGCAACAAGTCGGTTTGCATTGGCGTCATCCGAGAAGAAGACCCACAAACGGTTTGCTGAAGACAACCTGACCTGTCCAAGAGCATGAATTACTGGAACCATGTCCTATGGTCTGATGAGACTAAGATAAACTTGTTTGGCTCAGATGGTGTCCAGCATGTGTGGTGATGCCCTGGTGAGGAGTACCAAAAAATTGTGTCTCTCCTACAGTCAAGCATAGTGGTGGTAGCATCATAGTCCGGGGCTGCATGAGTGCTGCTGGTAGTGGGGAGCTGCGGTTCATTGAGGGAAACATGGATTCCATTATGTACTGTACACAAAACATTATGCCTTCCCTTCAGAAACTGGGCCGAATGGCAGTTTTCCAACATGATAATGACCCCAAACACACCATCAAGATGACAACTGTCTTGCTGAGGAAGGTGCAGGTGAAGATGATCTGACCTGAACCCTATTGAGCAGCTATGGGGCATCCTCAAGCGGAAGGTGGAGAAGCACCATGTGTCTAACATCCAGCAGCTCCATGATGTCATTATAGAGGATTTGAAGGGGATCCCAGCAACAACCTGTGCAGCTCTGATGAATTCCATGCCCAGAATGATTAAGGCAGTGCTAGATAGCAACGGTTTGACACAAAATATTGACACTTTGGACACAGTTTTGACAAGTTCACTTAGGGTGTAATCACTTTTGTTGCGAGCTGTTTTGACAATAATAGCTGTATGTTGAGTTATTTTTAGGGGACAGTAAATATACACTGCTATACAAATTGCAGATTGACTACTGTAAAATATATCTAAGTTTCATTTCTATAGTATTTTCCCTTGAGAAGATATACTAAAATGCTGAAATGTGAGGGGTGTACTCACTTTTGTGAGATACTGTATGAGCAAAATCGGCCTCACAGCCGTGCCAATATACAGCCATATAGCACAACTACTCGTGTGATACTGTGTATATACAACAGTTTGACGGCACAAGTGTAGGTACATAAGAAACAACGGAGTATCTTTAAAAACCCTCTTTTGTGCAAACTACTTCCTTCCACCACAGATTCAAATCTCAGTTTAACAGCTAAGCCCAAGCCTCCGTTACTAATTTGAAAATGTCACTTTAGAACTAGTAATGAAACTAGTTCACTGAAAACTTATTGTATTGCTGTATTAAAAGCTCACTGTATTATGTAGAGTCGAGTATTGTGAGAGAGAGATGGACTGAGTGAATGTGATTACCTGAATCTGATACAGCATTCATTCTTCAGCTCAATCTAATATTAACAATAAAACATTAGTTTGAATGTCTGTTGAGGAAAGCGATATCTTTGTCGTAACGTTACTATGCTTTCATCTGTTAAGGGTGCATTTGTTGGCTGCGTCTTACAAGGTGTTGCTGAAAGTAAAAATAACCTCCTTATTTACAGCCCTGTTACAGTCTCTTTTAATATAAAAGTCTTAACTGCTGACTCACTAATGAAAACAGTCTGTTGTCACCATCTAATGGTGGAATAATGTAACTAAAATCAATAAAATTGAATTGCTAGGCAATTCAGTCAAAAGTACGAAGGCAGCGCTCTGATATACGGCATTAAATTTACATAAAATATAATGTGATGAGATTTTACCATCAGCCAAAACTATTTTCTCTGGAACAAATGATAGATTAATGAGACAAAAGACTGCCATAGTTGTGCCCAAAACAAATTATATCTCACGTTTAACCACTATAAACACCTCAGAGCCTGTGGCAAATTCCAGAAGATCTGGCCGAGGTAAGGCTTCTCTCGGCGGGTTCATGAGTGCGGAACGGCAGCTGACGGCCTGGAGCTCACATCTCCTAAAACATTTAAGCAAATTTTCAAACAGACATTATCTTTATTAACAAACCACATATTTGAAGTATAAACAGGTACATTCTCACCTAAAAAAAACTCTTAAACCTATATATTTCTGTATGGTTAGAAGTGTGTTTTCCAGTATCTCTATAGCGCCTATCTTCAACAATAAATTTACAAAATTTTGACTTTGCTTTACTTAATTTGACCTTTCATGTGTGGAGAGCAGTGGCAGCATGTGTTGCAAAGCTGATGAGCCAACCAGTGAGCTACTGCAGAGAGTCAATTAATGGTTGAAAAAAGTCAGCAGTGAGTTCACTGATTAATTCTTTAATGAATTCAACAAGGGTTTCTTAGCAAAGTAACAAATGGCTACATTTCTACACATAATTATTGTTAAAAAGTAGAGGGAATTAATGTGTTTGAAATTAGATACTTTTATTATTTGCAGTGGCCTGAAAAGCTCACAAAAAGAACATTTTCTGAATGAGGTCAGATTCATTTGCATGGCTTGCAGAAATTCCTCTAGAATTACAGAAAAAAGGGAAATCTAATTACTTTTATATATAAATTGCTTTTATGTAGAGCTTAGATAGATAGATAGATAGATAGATTGAATGATTGATTCATTGATTAATTGAATGAGTAAATATCCCCAAGCCCTGGTATCTTTTGAGGCATTCATCTTTCATTTTGTTGTGTCTGACATTTCATTCAGTTATCTGTTTCTGTATTTGGTCTTCTGTACAATTTGTTGAGGGCTTTCTGTGCACTCTGGCATTACACTGAGCCTCAGTCAGATGAAAGCCCATAACCCCTTGTTCATATTATATTTAGTCGGTTCTTCTTGCTGCCTATCATTTTGATAGACAGACTGAGTGCCACTGACAGCTTGTTTCAAGGGATTTCTTTTTGGACCAAAGTAATAAATGCCAAAAGCCCATCGTAGGGCAGGTAACCAGAGAAGAGGCGGTGCTTGAAAGGCGATTGTTAAAGAGATCTTGTAAAGAAAAGTCTTTGAATCTCCTTGAAACCGCTTTATTGAACCCCTTGAGAAGGAAGGTCCTGTACCTTCCAACAGCGCTGCTCACCTTTGACCCTGAGAATACGTCACCGCTAGTGTGCTATAGATAGAGATGACTTCACTTACCTGCCAGCTGGGATTAAATCACCATGATATTTTACCCTTTTGTAAATGAATTTTGAAAAATGGGAAAAAAGTGGTTAAAACTGTTGTGCAAAAAACTAGCTATAACCTCAGAAACATCTGCTTTTCATATTGTGAAAAGCAAACATACAAACAAAAAGGATAAAAATATATGAAACCATTTTTTGCTGTTTAACTGGGGACTATGTTAAAGGGGTCATCAGATGCAAAGTTCACTTTTACATGTTGTTTGAACATAAATGTGTGTTGGCAGTGTGTGCACACAACCGCCTTATAATGATAAAAATCCACCCAGTAATTTTTATTTAATCTGTAAAAATAATTTCCCCTTTTTCAAATCAAGCCATTCACAGCATCTTGTCTGTGTGACGACACACCGACGGAGGCCGCTCCCACGATGGTTGATTGACTCGGCCGTCTTACCTTAGATCTGCCTTAAATGAGCAATAACTGTCCGATCACCATTGTTTCAGTGCCGGAACAGGGATGTAAGTTAGACAAGAATGGCTCCTAAGCGATTGAGGTGTTCTGTTGTTGGATGTAATAATGAACATAGTAGTCGTCATTTACTCCCAACATCTGAGCCGCTGAAGATGCAGTGGATTACGTTTGTTTGTGAAGGGAATTCGCCTCCTGATGTACATATATCCATCTATGGTTGCACAAATCATTTGTGATCTAGCTTCACTTACAGAGTGAGTATAACGTTTTTTTTTTTTTAGAATCTTTGCAATCGCCTTTTTCTAATAACGTGCTAGTTAGCAAGTTTAGTGGCTAAACGCGGCTAAATGCAGCTAAAGTAAACAGGCTCGTCACTCCATAGAGAGAGGAGAGGGGCGGGGCGAGCAGAGCTCATTAACATTTAAAGCAACATCGACCAGAATAGGATGATTTTTGCAGAGCTGATTTTGGCAAGGTAAAAGAGGTGTTTTTTACACTAGAAATTTTAACCAAAGCATGTTATCAACTTTTCATTAAGACCCTAAAGAATCATATCAACTTGTGGAAAATGGGCGTCCGATGACCCCTTTAAGAAACACAACAAACTTTAAAGGGATAGCTCACCCAAAAATGATAATTCTGTCATTAATTACTCACCCTCATGTTGTTCCAAACCCGTAAGACCTTAGTTGATCTTCGGAACACAAATTAAGGTATTTTTGATTAAATCCAAGAGCTTTCTGACCCTGCATAGACAGCAACATAACAGACACATTCAAAGCCCAGAAAGGTAGTAAGGACATTGTTAAAATTGTCCATGTGACATCAGTGGTACAATCGTAATTTTATGAAGCTACGAGAATACTTTTCGTGTGTGAAGAAAACAAGAATATCGGCTTTATTCAATCATTTCTTCTCTTCCGTGTCAGTCTCCACCGCGTGTTCAGAAGAGACCCATTATGCATGCATGTGGTACTGCTGATGTTTGTTTTCTTTGCAGACAAATAGTATTCTCATAGCTTCATAAAAATACAGTTGAACCACTGATGTCACATTTTAACAATGTCCTTGCGTTGCAGTCTATGCAGAGTCAGAAAGCTCTAAGATTTCATCCAAAATTTCTTAATTTGTGTTTCAAAGATGAACGAAGGTCTTACAGGTTTGGAACAAAATGAAGGTGAGTGATTAATGGCAGAATTTCCATTTTTGGGTGAACTATTCCTTTAAGAAACAACCATTAATGTGTTACAACAGGGAAGAACAGGGGCCGTTGTAACATTTTTACATTGTTCTTCATAACTTACGAACTTACAAAATCTTTTGGTGAAGAATCACTTATATGTGCCAAAAGAAACTGTACCATTAATACGGTTATAATAAAAAAAGATAAGATCATAATATTGGCTGCAGTTAATTATGCGCAACTGTATCTTAAATAAGATACAGTCGTTCATCAAAGCAACCATATAATTGCATTATTACTAATTACCGAACAGTTTTAATCTTTTCAATATTCTTTTAGCTGCCAAGAATAATGAGATTAAAACAAAAGCCATAAATTGGGATGACCATTATAATAATCTAAAATAAGTTAAATCCATTTGAACAGTCTTCATCTTGATAGTTTGATAAAATAATCGTAATTACACATTTTAGTCAACAATTGCCAGTGACCTCACATTTAGTACGAAATCGTCTATGTATGAACCTGTTTTTCATGTTAATTCAAAATACAGAAATGATTGCACTAGATTTTCTCAAGCAAAAAAGAAAAATGTGCATGTGCTGAATAAGTATCAGCATTCACTTACCATTTTTGAAGAAATCTAAAATGTGACATCTGCCCCTACCTTAAAAGCGGGAAGAAATTTTCATGCATTCCAAGCAACCTTTTTAAGAGGAATCGGATCACCGGGAAAGAAAATCATGGCACATTCATTTGGAGGAGCCGATTGACTGTAATCAGTGTTTATTGTTGCAAAGATAAACAGTCATTTATCAATTTATCCTGAACATGTACTGCATAGAATAGTAATATTTCTAATTAGTTTAATTCTTCTAGGCAGTTTCAAATTGTCAATCCGATAAAGCCAGCCTCTGTGAACTTACTGGCAGTGGGTGGTATGACTAAGAGAATCTAAGCGTGCACATATAGGCGCGCTTTTCTCTCCTCCTTCTCATCAAATCCAATTACGCTTCCTACCCAGCGGGCTCAGGGACAGCAGTCTGAGAGACGGGGCAGCTCCTGCTGGTGTGTGCGCTCAAGAGCATGTGGTTGGAGCTGCGCTGTTTGCCACATGTTGTCAGTGAACCTCTGTTTTCTAGCGCTTCACTGCAGCTGTATAACAACATTCAGGAGCGAGTGAAAACTAAATGCCATGTATCCTGGTACCAACCCTCTCATTAAAGCCTGTAACAAAGGCAGTGTTTTGGAATATCAGGGATTTGTTTCAAAGCAATGCTGAAATTTTCATGACCACAGTTGTTTTGGGTTAGAGGTCATTTTTTCCCATAAAGCAGGTGCGAGGAAAAAGACAGAATAAGAATGCATGCAATCCTCCTGCAATACTTAACTGTCTTTTCTCAGATGTGGGTCCTTTGGTCTTTATGACACAACATCAAATTATAATGGCCTGAGAAGCTGCTGAAAATTCTTACTCATAGATTCAACAGTATGTATTCAGAAGACATCTTTTCAGTGAGAAAGATTTCTGAATGTCTGAGCATTCTTCTCTCAGATACATTTCTATCAAGAGATAGTTTTACATAATAATACTATTGACTGAGGACTAATACATTCAGTTTCTATATTGTTATAGACTGGTACAGAGAGGGGAAAGTGAGGTCTTCGACAGTGTGTGGCTAAAGACGAGAGAGAAAATGCACAAAATGAGTATGACTGAGTGGAATGTCAACACCTAGATCTGTAGATTTTGAAATTTCTATGCTTTAAAGACATATCCAGAGATACCAGCTTCAGCATTAATAAAAGATGATACATTTTCACACTTCAGATGACATTGATCAGAATGCCTTTTTAATATAAGATGAGAACTGTGGGTACCGAATGTAGGACTTTCGGTGAAAATTTTTTGTAATAATAAGCTCTACAGTCTCACCAAATAAATAACTATGTACACCTGCATGAAATATTTATCCAAGTTAAAATTATTCTAGAATTTTATTTGTATCTTAAAACTTATGCTAAGAATAACAACTCATCATTACAACATGCAAAACGAGAGTTTTGAGAACGAGACTTGTGATATGAGAGACATGATAGTGCCGGTTTTTGTCACCTTGTGTCATAGAGAGTTGCCAAAAGATTAGTGAAGAAGATTAAATAGATAGTTCACCCAATTATGAAAATTCTATCATTAATCACTCACCCTCATGTCGTTCCAAACCCATAACACCTTTGTTCATCAGCGCAAATTAAGAAATTTTTGATGAAATCCGTGAGCTTTCTGTCAGCAAAGCAACTGACACGTCGAAGACTGACAGGGAAGAGAAGAAACTGTTAAATAAAGTTGTTATTTTTGTTTTCTTTGTGCACAAAAAGTATTCTTGTAGTCTTATAACATTACAATAGAACCACTGATGTCACATGGACTATTTTATTGATGTCCTTACTACCTTTCCAGACCTTAAACGTGTCAGTTGCACAATTTGATTATTTATTGAGTAACGGAGTAGTTTAATGCGGTATAATTTTCTAAATAGTAATTAGATTATAGTTACAAGCCAAGGTGTCTGTGCGTTCCTGCTGCGTTACATTATTGCCGACAGAATGGAGTTTTATCATCTAGATTGTAAAAAGGGTTCAGCACATGAGACTTCCTCTACCTGAGACTTTACTTTGACTGGTAAGTGCCTGCGAGGCGAATACTAGCATGGAGAGAAAAAAGCATGTGTTCTGTAGCTGAAAACGGGGGAGTGCGGGGTTAACTGTAACACAGGTGGTTTAAGTATTTCCACACATGCTGGCATAACTAAATTTACAGTATTTACTAGTTGCCATAGCAACACTATACAGAAAAAAAAGTGTGCCAAAATTCAAAAGCCTTTTGGAGATATCGCTGAATATTTATTTTACCAGAGTAAAAGTACATTTCCGTCTGAAGTAAATTTTTCATCTGAGGTTTTAGTATTCATTTAAAATGAGACAAAACTGCTACACTATTTTAATCTCCAAACTGTTGTTTATCAGTTTAGTTATTAATGGTTCGCTGGATCTAGCAGATGACACTAACCGGTTTGAATGTCTAGTCGCACAAATGGGGAAAGTTCTAATAACTGCGTTACAATCTGCCCCGCCATATTAAACTATACTATTCTATGACATTAGCGATGTAATTTACGCTATTTACTATGGATTTTAATGAGAAACCACAAGAAACAGGTGAATAAAGACCATCATATGGTCATGTTATAACGTGCACCTCACACGTTACTACACTATAAAAAACAATTTGTTGAGCCAACTTAAAAAAAATTGTTACCTGGCTGCCTTAAAATTTTAGGTTCAGTCAACTCAAATAAAGTTTATTCAACTTGAAATGTTAAAATATACTAAGTGACAACTTAGATATTTGAGTTGATTCAACTTAAAATTTTAAGGCAGCTTACCCATCTATTAAGTTTAACAAACACAAATAGCTAAGTTTTTACTTAGTACAACTTAACATTTCAAGTTGACTAAACTTATTTGAGTTGACTGAACTTGAAATTTTAAGGCAGCAGGGTAACAAATTATTTTAAGTTGACTCAACAAATTGTGTTTTTTATTTTTTTGTACCCCACCTACGGGGCATGTTGTCACATTTCACTTCCTTTCTTTTGAGGTAAATGGCGAAAAACTGTAATTATGAAACAAAGCGACATATTTGTACTAGACAAGTGTGAAATTAATGTGGATAAAAAATTATACTCTGAACCCCACATGGGTTTACACAAACTGAGAAATTCAAAAAGTGTAAGGTTGTGCCACGCACTAACCTACAATAATTATTTTGACTTTATTTCTGTCAAAGGCGAGGACATTATTGTGCGTTGTCAATTAGGGTGAAATAAAACCTTTTAATCCGCAAAAAAACTCCACATCCAATTTAAAACACCTGAAAGGGCAGCAGGTAAAACATCTCGAGAAAGCACCGGTCGCGGAGAGCAACAACTTCTACTGTTGAGTCCAATGTCAGTGGATTAAAGACCTGCACTCCTGCGGTACCCGATGCAACAGAGAGCGATGCGGGACAGACAGGCGAGAGCGGGCAGGTAGAGACTGTGTGTGCGGGATGCAGGCGGACTCCTGCAAAATGCATTAAGAAATGTTGATTTCTGGAACGCAATGGCCAGTCAGAGGTGTAAGCATCCACTCACCGCAGAATGCCAGAGTTCCTGCAGTGCTAATATTTGCGTGCTCCCAACATTACGAGAGATTTATTATGCATATATTTACTGTGTTATTATAACAGAGCTTTGTGAGATTGTGATAAACTGAGATGTCAACTTTTTAAACGGAGCGCTCTTTGCTCGCCTTCTGCCATGCCAAATCGTGCAAGCAGCAGCCTTTGCTTTTAGTTCAAATTAACAGTGGTTTGTGAATGTTGTTGCTTTAATAACACATATTTTATCTGGAGCCTTTATACTGAGATGTTGTGGCTAGACGAAATGAAACTTACCTTTGAAATAAAGTAATTAGATTATTTTTAAAAGGAGTAATCAGTAATTTAATTACTTGTCCAGAGTAACTTGCCCAACAATGCAGCTGCATTGCTGTCTATACAGGGTCAGAAAGCTCTCCGATTTCATCAAAAATATCTTAATTTGTGTTCTGAAGATGAATGAAGGTCTTGCTGGTGTGGAATGACATGAGGGTGAGTAATTAATGGCAGAATTTTTATTTTTGGGTGAACTATCCCTGTACTGAATATGTACTGAATACCATGATCGCCAATAAAAATTAAGTATTTTGGTGAACCATGTAATGAATATAATTAATAGGGAAATATTAGTGAATAAAAATACAAAAAGGGTTGAGGATCTATTTCAGGATCTAGTCAAATTTGTTTTGAACACAAAACATTTTTGTTTTGAGAAATGTTTTGTTCTGTCCCCCACCTAACCAAATTAAAACAAGTAAAACACAGATGATAGATGCAACCACAAGAAAACACAGTGCTAACTGGAAGCAAGCATGGAAAAAAAGCAGTCTGTGATACAGGCCGACAGTGTAGGATGGTGTATTTTGGATTACTCTGATAGTTTTAGCATTACTCAGCTCCTCTCTTATCTTTGCCAACACGCAGATCAAATGATGCCAAGCACTGAGAGCCAGGAAAGAATGGGCAGTGTATGATTTCAATCAGCTATTCATTTTATATATTATGAGATTTAAAAACAAGATATAGACTAGATCAATATACATTATAATCCTATCTATATTTGCACCTACACTAACTCTGTCCATTCGAATTTTCTGTGTTGCAAAATCTGTGTCCATTGATCCATACTGAAATCCATAATACCACTCTAGAATACATGAAGCTGTGAGCAGAGGATATGCCTTCTTTTTTTTTAAGTAGATTGGTTTATAGCATTTGGAGGACCAAAATAAAAACTAGATTTTCTGTTGACCCAATTCAGACAAGATGGCTGGAAGAATAAGTTGTGCCAATTTTTGCATCATTTAACCAGGCAAAAAATGTTTAAAGATGGCAGTGACAGCTTCCTGCCCCTCTCGAATCTTTGGGCTCTGAGTAGGAACTCGGTCATACCGGAGAGAATTAAAGTGCAAGCTGTTGCCTGAGAGAAATCGGGAACGCTGCCCACATCGCAAAGTGAAAGCCATCGGGTGGACCATTTGCAAAATATGGTGACAATCTGACTGACAAAATATGTATTTATAAATTAATTTTTTTCCATAAAATGTGATGTTATGTATTTTGACATCCTGAAATAATGACTTATAGCTGAAGGCAAAGTTTACATTTATTCAATATAATTGTATTATTTCATGAATGAAGCAAGAGTTGCAACAATTGTAACAAAAGATGAATTTTCTAAGATAAATGCAATCAACGAAATCACCATTAAATCCTTTATATATATATATATATATATATATATATATATATATATATATATATATATATATATAATTTTATATCACAAATGCATATTAAATTAACTGGGTGGAAAAGAAAAAGTACATTGATATAAATGTATAGAACCTTTTCAGCATGGAAGGAAACTTACCATGTACTTATTTAAATAAAATATATATCTATATCTATAAATGGGTTTAAGTTTTTATATGGGGTTTCTTATGAAAGCCTGTTTCCGCCACTGAATAAAAAAAAAAATAATAAAATAAAATAAATTTTATCTCACAATTCTGACTTTTTTTCAATTCTGAGGGGGGAACAAAAGACTGATATGTTCTCAGAATTGCAAGTTTACATCTCTTGGAATTGTAAACTTGTAGTAGCGTTATAATGTTATAAAGACATAAACTCGCAATTCAAAGAAATAAAGTCACAATTCTGAGAAATAATGTCAGAATTGGAAGATATAAACTTGCAGTTGTGAGTTATAAAGTCAGAATTGCGAGTTATAGTCACAACTCTGTTTTGTTTTTTTTTCTCAGAATTGAATGATATAAATTCACATTTGTAAGAAATAAAGTCCAGAATTGCAAGATAAAAACAAGATTTTATGAAGTCCAATTCTGAGGGGGAAAAAAAGACTGATCTGTTCTTAGAATTGAGTTCACATCTCGCAATTTACTTTTTTTCTCAGAATTGTGAGATGTAAACTAGCAATAGCATTATAAACTCAGAATTGTGAGATATAAACTCACAATTCTGAGAAATAAAATCACAATTCTGAGAAATAGTGACAACAAATGACGTTATAAAGTCAGAAGTGTGAGATATAAACTCACGATTCCAAAAAATAAACTTGCAATTCAGAGAAATAAAATCACAATTCTGAGAAATAAAGTCAGAATTGCAAAATATAAATTCGCAATTGCAAGTTGTAAAGTCAGAATTCTGACTTTTTTTCTTAGAACTGTGTGATATATAAACTCTCTCTTGTGAGAAATAAACTTGCAATTCAGAGAAATAAAATCATAATTCTGAGAAATAAAGTCACAACTGCAAGATATAAACTTGCAATTGCGAGTTATAAAGTCAGAATTGCGAGATATAGTCACAATTCTGACCTTTTTTCTCAGAATCACGATACAAACTCAAAATTGTGAGAAATAAAGTCAGAACTGCGAGATAAAAACTTCAATTTTTTAAAGTCCAATTCTGATAGGAAAAAAGACATCTCGCAATTCTGACTTTTTTTCTCAGAATTGTGAGATGTAAACTCGCAATAACGAATAAAGTCAGAATTGTGAGATGTAAATTCGCAATTATGAGTTATAAAGTCAGAATTCTGACTTTTTTTCTCAGAATTGCATGATATAAAGTCACAATTGTGAGAAATAAAGTCAGAATTGCGAGATAAAAGTCTAATTCTTCCAATTATTTATAAAGTCCAATTCTGAGGGGAAAAAGACTGTTCTTAGAATTGCAAGCTTATATCTCTCAATTCTGCCTTAATAACATGCAATTGCGTGTTATGAAGTCAGAATTGTGAGATTTAAACTTGCAATTGTGACTTCTTAGAATTTATTGTGAGTTTATATCACAAAATTTTGACTTCATTTCTCAGAATTGTAAGTTTATATCTCACAATTATGACTTTATATCTCACAATTGCGAGAAAAAAGTCAGAATTGTGAGATAAATTACCTTTTTTTATTTTTTATTCAGTGGTGGAAACGGACTTCCATAGTTTCTTGAATATTTCATTTGCCTCATGAATGAAATTCAAGGAGACTTTTACAACATTTTGAGAATGTTCCCAGTATGTAATTCTTGCAAGGTCTATGCAAAGACTTTAAAACCGGGAAGGACAAATCCTCATGCAACCGCAAACAGTGACTTCTGAAGGCTTCCAACGTTGTGGCAACAATTTAGGGAGGGCCTTTTTCTGTTCCAGCATTACGATACCCCTGTGTACCAAGTGCCATAAAGAAATGATTTACTGAGTCTGGTGTGGAAAGAGCTTGACTCGCACAAAGCCCAGACCTGAACTCCACTGAACACCTTCAGGATGAATTTGAACGCCGACTGCGAGCCAGACCCAATTGCTTGTGTCTGAATGAGAGCAAATCCCTGCAGCCATGTTCCAATACAGTCTAAATCCATCCAAGAAGAGTGTGTGCTGTTACATCAGCAAAAAGAAGACAAACTCTTTTTTATTGCCAATGGTGCTTTGAACCTAAACGAACACATATAGTTGTGATGTTTCCACTGACTTTTGTCTATAGAGCTTATGCAAATATATACATGCTGTATACAAATATGCAAATTTGAGCATGCATATACATTTCATGTTTGCATATTTCAATGTAAATACGATGTTAGATGCAAATTGGATCACAATCCCTACAGCATAGGAAAGTTATTGAGCTACAGGACTGCACAGCCAAGCAATAATTTCGCTATGGAAAATCACAGCTCATGCACAGAGGGGCTAATTGAGCTCGCCATCAGAACAGAGGATTTTCTCCAGATAACGTTCGCATCTGCAAGATTTACATCCCATATCCCATACATTTCATTATTTTAGCATGCACTACTGTTCAAAAAGTTTTTTTTTATGTCTCTTATGCTCACCAAAGCTGTGTTTATTTGATAAAAATTACAGAATGTTAGCCAAAGTTCTGGGAATGTTTCATTTTAGCTGGGTTGCAATGATATTTAAGTCTTTACTGTCACTTTTGACGAATTTAAAGTTCTAATGTTTTCAAAATTCTTAATATATATATATATATATATACCCAGATAGCACACATACGTCTGCAAGATGTCTGTTAAAGATCACTTGATCTGGAAAGCATCTGCTGTGTACAAACATCTGACAGACATCTGTAAGATGTCAGTTTTACATACATTCTAAACCATAAACATCCTAAAGACATCTAATAGAAGATGTCCTATAGACGTATTGCAGATGAGCAAACTCTCTAAAAAATACGTCTTGCAGATGTAAATGCAGACGTCAAATAGACGTCTATGTGATGTACATGTGCTGTCAGGGTATATATATATATTGTACTGACCCCAAACTTTTGCACAGTAGTGGAACTTCAACTGCTTTGCACATACATCATTTCGAACAGCTGTGACTAACCACCTTAAAACAACAGAGAATTGCCTTTGACTTTAACTAGTCTGATAACACCGTATATTGTTTTGTCTTCGTTCTGCTTGTCAGAGATAAAGGTAAGAGGCATTTTATTGTTGTCCGGATTCTTTGTATTCTTATTGCAATACTCTCAAGCAGAATGTGGTGTCGTGGTAATGGAATGAGATTCAATCTTCCATCCATTCCGACTGACGGGCATTTTTATGTTTGTAATTTATGAACTGTTGTACGGAGCTTCATGGAACACCGCTCCTAAATTAGACCATTGTTTAGCATTCATGACTACGGATAGCATGAACATTTAATGGCTTTAGTCTTGAGAGAGGAAGAAAGCTTCTTGGAGCTACTCTTTAGACCAGCAAGGTTGAATTCATAATGTGATGGACCTGTATGTTACATCATTAAAAGTTTCTCTAGATCACTTATATAAAACAAGGATTAGCATTTGGTAACTCTTAATATATCAACTAGCAATGCGTAGGGAAAAGTTTGAAACGGATAGAACTTTTCCTTCATTAATAACCTATATCTTAGAGAGGAACAAGCCAGACAGGTGCATTCACGGTCCACATCGATCGCCCGATAGAAATGCTGAGAACAGAACTTCTATACATCCTTAGTGTGCTAGTTAGTTCAGTGTTATCCAATAATGAGCTTCCTGGTGCTGTGCGCTCATTGTAGAATGAAAGAGAACTAACTAGGACACCACAGAAATCTCAAGTTCTGTTTTTGATAAATAAAATGAAAGTGCTTCTTAACGAACAAACAGACTTTCACGGTCAAATCTACAAAGATTTCTCAGGAAGCTTCCTGATCCTTTTTCTTCGGCTTCCTCTGAGCTGTGCACTAATGATGTGGTCTAACAGTGAGAGGACCAGAGACTTCCTCACTAAACCTCCACATCAAAGCAACCTTAAGAGAGCCCTAAGACCTCGAGAACTCACAGTGAGACTTCACACAAAAGAAGCTGTTAAGTTAGAAGAGAACAACACAAGAGTTTAAATCAAAAGGGAGGGTTTAAAAAGCACTTCTGTACCACTATCTATTGGGCTGCGACGAATCGAAGCATCGCGAGTCGCGGATCGATTCCGAGATTTTCCAAATGCATCGCGATTCTCTTTGGAATCGATTCTGAGCTTAGTTTTTAACAGCAGATGACGCTCTACAGCACACTCAAATGCTCACGAAAAAGATAGTGATGGGAAGTTCAGATCATTTTACCGACTCGGACCTTTGAGTCTCGTTCAGTAAAATGAACGAATCTTTTTTTTTTTTCAGTCATTTCGTTCATTTTAGCAAAATATAATTAAAATATTACGTGTTACTTCCCTAACACATCTACTGCTTACACAAACGTTGATCATACTACAAACAAGACAAAACTATAATGCTATAAGAAACAGAAAAGATTAATTAATTGTTTACCTGGGTCTTTAGTCTATGATTAGCTCACCTAACTTCTTATCTGAAGTTTTTGGGGTTACAGTCGTTCGTTCATCACGTGACAGCCCAATAAGCTTAACCAACGCAGTCCGAGCCAGAAAAAGAATTCATTAGTTCATCTCTTGAGTCTTCGGGTTCGAGTCGTTCGTTCATCACGTGACAGCCCCATAAGATGAACGAACGACTCGAAAAACCCGGAGACTCGAAACAGGTGAACTAATTCCAGTACAGAACCTAATAGGATGTTGCGCATGCGCGACTGAACGAATCACTCCCCGAGACGACTCGTTCTTCCCGAGTCACATTAAAGATTCGTTCAAAATGAACGAATCGTTCAAGAACGACCCATCACTAGAAAAAGAGCTATTGTGCGTTCTGCCGAGTCATGTGAGTGGTTAAACATAGTTGGAGCACGGCGTTTATGACGCGAGATTAAGGTAAACACAGCCCACTATAAACACCCTTGTAATTCGTTTCAACCTTTTCGAACTTTATTAATGATTCTTTAAGGTTCAAGTGTTGTGTGTAAGCAAGCAGATTACGGCTGTTTCTAAACCACGCAATGCCATCTGATGTTAAAAACTAAACTCAGAATCGATTCAAGAGAGAATCGCGATTAATTTTTGGATTCGCGGTGCATTTATTGTCCCAGACTCCCAGCCCTAATTATGACTGACTGTAAGTTATATAACATTCATGCACTTTGCTTGTAACTGCCTGCAGTGAACATAACTTAAAATATCACAAGAAATAACAAAGTAATTGTGCATCAAGACCACTGTGACTTAATATCTTCAAAAGTTCAAAAATGACTTAATGTTACAATGTGACCAGATACCACAGTGTGACTTTATATCTCAAAATGAGACTTTATAACCAAATTTTATATCTCAATGATTTTTTACCTTAAAATTGGATTTTATATTTGAAAATGTGACTTTATATGATAAATGTATCTGTCACAATCTGTTTCTCAAAATGATTTTTTATATCTCTTTGACTTTATATGTTAAATGTAACTGTTACATTCTCACTGTATTTCTCAAAATGATATTATATATCAAAAATGTGACTGATAAAAAGATTTATGTCACAAACTGACCTCTTATCTCAACCTGGACTTATCTCTCAAAATGACTTTATAATCTGATATTATAATCTCACAATTTGACTTCTGTGTCACAATGTCACTTCATATTTCTGACTTGATATCCTTGTTGTCAATTTCTTATCTAAGATCTTAATGCAATTAATTAAATTATTTATTCTCCCTTGAATTCTCATAACTCAATTATGAATCAAAAAGAGCATTAATTTTCCAAGAATGTATTAATTTCTTATTTATAAATTAGGTTCTACTTGTACATAGTCAATTAGCAAATGTTAAAGCCAGAAATCTTCTAGGGTATGTTTTAGAGTTTGGAATCGTGGCACATTCATCAATGCAAATTTGCTTTAGCTGCCAAATTAGAGAGTATCAGTACAGAGTAATTTTCAGGTAATACCTATTTTCAGCTGGACTCAAGTCTGGGCTTTGGGCCATTACTGAATACCAACTTCCTTTTTTCATCTGCTCTTTTCCTCCTTAATGCTTTGGGACATTGACCTACACTAAACAAACAAAACAAAAAAAAGAACACTCAGAAATTGCTAGTAAATTTCACAAACAATTACAAATAAATGGCAAGTAATACTGAATTAAACATTACATTTTTAAATCAAAAAAAGTATTTTCTTGTAAAACATACTACAATAATCTTATTCTTTTTATTATTCTTTTAAGTATTTATTTATTACAATATACTATAAAATGAATCTGCCCTTTGCAGATCTCTGGTGACAGAAAGAGTTTTTTTTTTTTCTTAGCAGTCCGATGCCGCTGCTTCCGTGCCTGACAGTAGGGGTGCCATTATCCGGGTGTCAGGCTAAATTTGTGTGCGCCACACAGTGTTTTATCACATGGCTTCTAGAAAGCCAGTTCGTTTAATTCTAGCCACTTTGTCAGAATAGAAAAATAAAAGTAGGTCATTCCTGTTATGCAGTACTTTCTGAACTATTTACCTTCACTTAAATGAATATGGTTGTTTGGTGATGTAAGACAATAAGACAATTTCTATAAAATGGTATACCTGACTCGTGCTCCATAAACTAACAGATAAACATAAAACAGTTGGAAATAAACAGTTAGCCATTGCTCAGTGAGGGATTGAGACAGGGGTGCCCAATCTTGGTCCTGGAGGGCCGAGACACACCTGACACCAGACACGCCTGACCAAGCTAATCAAGCTTTTACTAGACATGCTAGAAACTTCCTGGCAGGTGCGTTGAGGCAAGTTGGAGCTAAACTGTGTGGGACACCAGCAATCTAGGACTGAGTTTGGGCACCCCTGGATTGAGAGTTTGCTTACATGAGGGTTACATGTCACCTAAAAGTTACTTTTGACATTTTTCTGAACATCTTTTAATATTTGGACAATGACTGTATGATTTGAGATCCATCTTTTCACAATAAGGACAACTGAGGGACTCATATGCAACTATTACAGAAGGTTCAAATGCTCACTGATGCTCCAGAAGGAAAAACCATGCATTAAAAGCCGGGGGTGAAAACCTTTGAACAGAATGGAGATGTGTACATTTTTCTTATTTTGCCTATAAGGCTCTTAATGCATGGTTTTCCCTTCTAGAGCATCAGTAAGCATTTGAACCTTCTGTAATAGTTGCATATGAGTCTCTCAGTTGTCCTGAATGTGTAAAAAGATGGATCTCAAAATCATACAGTCATTGTTGGGAAGGGTTTAAATACACAAAAATGCTGAAAAACCAAAGAATTTGTGGAACCTGAAGGATTTTTCTGAAGAACAGCAGGCAGTTTAACTGTATAGGACACACAAGGGACGAATGAACAACTATTACTAAACAAAAAAAGAAAAAACAGCTGTGGATCATTCAGGTAACAACACAGTATTAAGAATCAAGGGGATTTTAACTTTTTAACGGGGTGATTTTTATAAATGCAACTATTATTTTCTCTAGTGGACTATATGTAAACATCTGTTATGTGAAATATCTTATTCAGGTCAGTACTAAATAAACAATGACATGCATGATCCCTCTTATTTTAGTAAAATTTACATTTTGCAGATTCTGAAAGGGGGAAGTAAAGTTTTGACCTCAACAGTATTGCAATGAAAGAAAAACTAATATGATTTGCATCTTTACCAACTTTTACATTACATATTTTATCCAATATATTAAGACATGAAAGGTATGTAAAATGTATTAAATATACAACCCAATCTCATAACTGAAAAAGCAGAGATCTTATAAAGAAATTTTGTACTCTCTAATATTACACTCTAAATACATTCTGAAGCACAGAATGTAGAATGAGACCAAATTTGAATAAAAAACAAAATATCAGTTTACATCAATACACACAAAGAAACAGTCCATTTCAGTCAGAAAGATGAAGACCGTATATAACCAAAAGAAAAAGAATCATTTATTCATTAAAATTAATATGTTAAAATGAGTAAATAAACAGAATTACTGGGATGCAACAGAGGACTTACGAATAAAGCTTGAAACCTAACGTCTATTATGGGTCCAATGTTCACACAATTTCTATAAATTATTAAAATAAATAACACTTGTACAAGAACTCAAAGATGAAAGAGCAGCAATGTTACGGGCGATGTTAAATAATCCCAATGAAGCATACATAGTGTCATTAAACCTTTGACGAGTCTGTTTTTGGAAAAAATTTGACCATGTGAAAGAACCCTGGGGATTATACTGAAAGACAGCAAAGTATCAGATCTCGAAAAAACTGAGAAGAAACTCATGCAAAGGTTGTCTGATGAGTATAGGACTTCCTGGGATTTACAATAACGAAATCATTTCAAAACGTGGTAAATACCAAATTAAGAGTACATCTTGTATACTTAAAAAAAAAAACCCTTGATATGAGCATGTCCACTTAACCAACAGAAAAGCTAAAAAAGGTCCTGTAATTTAATTCAGGGAGACCACCGGAATATGCCAAAGCTTACACAAATCTTATGGATAAACAGACACAGTGTATCAAAAAACAAAACGAACAAGTAAATGGATACACAACAGGCTCAAAGGAACCAAAGACGGCTAAATTATAGAACTAAAAGTATTTCATTGTGTTATGGTCTTGTGCTTTGGCCTTAAATGTCTTGTAGCTCTTGTTCTGGCTAGAATTACCTCCAGTAAAGGTTTCAAAGGAGTGTGTGTCTTCTCCATGCTTAAAGACGTTCAGTTATTCACCCATAACTTCTTAATACCTTTATTTAAACAATTTTATTCAAAAAGAGGCATTTGCGCCCGTCTCCCTGTCAGCACAAACAGGTCCTCATCCCAACATTTCACATACAGCGATAGTATGACGACGCAGAGTGATCGAGTCTTTTACAAATATAATGCTGATAAAAACCAGTTCTGCTGGTTGTTTCCTCGGAAATGTTTGCTTCAGTTCCGCCCAGTTTCAACGCTTTTCCATCAACCAACCAGTGAAGCAACAGTTCTTTAGTAGGTTCTGACGGCAGATTCGAGTGGACCTTCAGACCAGCTCAAGTACCTTTAGAAATGGGAAAAACATTTGTAATGCGATTCAGTTTAGAGTTCTGACTACAGGAGGACACAGCCTTCTGCTTTAAGCAATAAGAATCAGCTCTCTGCAATAAATATTGACCTTTGTGTAGCTATTTATTGTTTTACAGTACAACTCACCTTGATTGTTCCTTGACTGTTGGCTGCAATCAACACATTTGACTCCTGAGAATCAGAAAACAGAGAAAAGAGGGCATTTCAGAGCACTGACAGAATGTCCAAAACAATATTTAGTTTGACAGCTTATTCGCCTGTCTGGGATGTTTGGCCTAATCCTCCCAGGTCATTCCAGACTCAAAGACTCGGTTTGTGTTTCATTATTGTTATACGTTCACAAAAAGGCCTTGACATTTTATCTCTACCGAATTTATGTAAGGATGAGAAAGGCAATTAATTAAGACCAAGACACTAAGCAGAAATTCAGCCTGGTCAGCGCATTGGTTTTGCACACAATTATTGTCGATTTTTTTTTTCCCTCTTGGAAAATGTCAAGTATAAAAGGTACGTAATACACAAGGGATCTGAAAGCAGCAGTAATGTTTATGAAGGGGTTTCAGCTGATAAAGCAGGCAAAACATGAATCCATGCGTTTCATTTTATAATAATTCTGAGCTGATTAGGCTTGATCATAATTACATTACATATTAACTCTTTGGGGTACCATGATTAATGAACATTTTAAATTCTAGTAGCATATCATGGAAGCCTGTTTCCACCACTGGAAACAAAAAAAAGGTTATTGTGACTTTTTATCTCACAATTCTGACATTTTTTCTCAGAATTGCATGATACAAACTCTCAATTCTAACTTTTTCCTCCCCTCACAATTATGATATAATAAACTCACAACTGCAAGTAATAAAGTCAGAATTGAGAGATAAAAACTCACAAATATTTGAGTTTATATCTCACAATTCTGACTTTCTTCTTAAATTGTGAGATATAAACTCACAATTGAGAGTTATAAAGTCCAATTTTGTGAATTGTGAGTTTTAAAGTCAATTGTGTTTATATCTCTAATTAATAATTAATAATTGATTAATAAATAATAATTGAGTTTATAACTCGCAATTCTGATTTTTTCTCAGAATCGCAACTATCTCTCAGAATTCCAAGTTTGTATCACGCAATTCAAAGAAAAAACTGAATTGCCAGATGTAAACTCGCAATTGCAAGAAAAAAAGTCAGAATTGTGAGATAAAAAGTCGCAAATACCTTTTTTATTTTTCATTCAGTGGCAATGGATACTATAACATTTTATAATAATACTAAAATAATAATGGAATGCAGAGTGCTTTGGTTTCACATAATGGGAAATATTTTGGGCCATTACAGACATGTCTTGCAAAATTAAGTGTCACCAAAAAAAAAAAAAAAAAAAAAAAAAAAAAAAGGTGACCCACTTATTCTTACTCTATGAAAGATGAGGAAAAGAAAAATATATGGAGAAGAAAATAATCATTTAAATATACACAGAAACTGAAAGGTCTTCCATCATGCAAAATAAAGGCTCAAAGATTTAATAGGGATGCTTTGAAATTTCTCATTTTAGGATAGAAATATATTACTGTTGCATAATAACATTATCATATTCTATAAAAATAATAATAATAATAATAATAATAATAATAATAATAATAATAATAATAACACTACCAGTCTGAAGTAATGATGCTAAAAATTCAGATTTGAAATCACAGGAATAAATACAATTTTAAAAATTTTACTGTTTTTGCTGTACTTTGGATCAAACAAATGAAGACCTGGTGAGCAGAAAAGTCTTCTTTAAACATTAGAAATCTTCCTGTTCAAAAACTTTTGACTGGTAGTGTATCATTCAGTTTGACTGTGTTCTGACAATAAAACAAAACTAAAAAGGAAAACTTACTTAAAACTTACTTTATACTTAAAATACTGTTATTCATATTGTGCTTTAGTTAAATTCTTACAAATCCTTACAAGCCATCGTATAATTCCAATATTTTAATCTTTTTAAACAATGAACATGAACAAAAAAAAAAAAAAAATCACAAAATGTCAGGATTGTGACAGCCCTGTTCGGGCCCTCTTTCTAAAGGGGTAAGGAAGTATATGCTTGGTTAATAACCAGAGCACTGTGCATGGTAAACTAGTCACGGACTGGAAGATGACTTTATAGCAATGCCTTTTCCTGCAAACCACATTATTTTAGACAGTGAAGCAAAGGAGTGTGGGTTTAATAAGTATGGATTTCTAAAAAGCGGATGCACACCAACCTTCTCCCAACCCACTGTACTTTGCTACCCTGCCATTACTTGTCCTTAATGTACCAAAGAGATCAGTTCGACTGTCCCTGTGTGCCTCACTGGCCCTTTTCGTCCTACTGCTGGTTTTAGAAGAGTGATTTATCATGTCAAATGTGACTGAGATAAGACTGAATCATACCCCATCAGGTAGCGCTCGCCAGCACACCGCACTGACAAATTCATTGGTGTCGTCCTCTTTCTTGTCCTTGTCCAGGACACTCTTCACAGTGTCAAACTTGAAAGTCAGCAGTGTCTTGGAGAGGCCCTTGTAGTACAAGTACAGTGAGTTGTTTTCACTTCCTGTGGGGTATAAAGTGAGAGCGTTATTAAGGAGTATTAAAGAGCACTTTTTAACCAGATTAAAAATACAATTCAAAAATTTCTCTTTTTACTTAATAATAAACCCTTCATTGATTTGAATTATCAGAAGTAGTTTAATCAAACAGCATTATTCCCAGACTGAAATTTTGCGTAGTGCCACTTACCACATGCTACATAGTCTCCATTAGATGCCAGACCCACAAAGTTCTTCTCGTTGATGTGTCCTTTGAAGGAGCGCAAACAATGTGGCTTGTTCACGTTCCAGAGTTTCAGCTGGCTGTCCGTTGATCTGTGGGGATGTTACAATGTAATTTTTAATGTTTGGTATTCAACTCGACAGCTGCTTGTAATTGGTGGGGTAATGGTTCAGATTTCCAATGGTGCAGTTTGGATCATGGTTCCATTTAAATAGGCGTGCAAATGTTAGCAAATATTTTTGTAACACAGCAAGCTGATATTGTTGCAGTAACTGGCTTTTTGTTCGGGTTAAAGGTATAGTTCACCCAAAAATGAAAATTCTGTCATTAATTACACACCCTCATGACGTTGCAAACCTGTAAGACTTTTGTTTATCTTTGGAACACAAATTAAAGGAGATATATTATGAAAATCTGACTTTTTCCATGTTTAAGCACTATATACAGGTCCATGATGCATCTACCAACCCAATAACTTTGCCATGGCAAAAGTTTGAGGAAAGCATGCTAACTGTTCTGTAGTTGGCTGAACATATTAGTTGCGCTGCCATCTATGTAAAGTCAGATAGCTCTCGGATTTCAACAGAAATATCTTAATTTGTGTTCTGAAGATGAATGAAGGTCTTATGAGTTTGGAATGACATGAGGGTGAGTAATTAATAGGGCTGCCCTCAACTAAAGATTTTCCTGGTCAACTAGTAGTCGTTAATTTTAAGCATTAGTCGACTATTAGTCGCATGTTTATTATTAAACCATATAAATCATGGTAATGAGCCTTCAATTGCCTACATGGTCTAAGCAGCACTCAAGCGCATGCAAAAAATAATAATCATGAATGTGTCTGGGAAAAACAGCAAGATCAACAAACAACATCTCGCTTTGTCTTCGGCTTATAAGATGAAGTCGGCGATGCTAACTCGTCATCTCCGCAGCAGTGGATGTGCCTGTATGCATGTTTCATACGCTTTACATAATCAGTGAATATTTGTTTTCTGTTTGAATTGGTTCATTTGAAAGTAGACATTTCACTCTCTATAGACATATTTTTATGTCTGTAAGGCAAGTATACAGGGAGTTTCGCACTCAAGTTTACAGAGACTGAGACGGCAGAAAGCGCATCCTGTTTTCTCTAATTATTTTACAAAAGCGCAACGTTTTGTTATTGTGAGTGCACAAATAAAAGTAGTCTTTACAGATTCAAAAGATGTATTACTTTTATCTGTAAATCTGTAAAAATGAAGTATTTTAAAAGCAAGTGACTGCACCAGCGCCTCCATCTGTCATGCAGTGAGCGTGCGTCTATTCAGCTTCCACGCTCCGCACAGACACTTGAATACCTCACATTTTTCTAGGTTAACATTAGATTGATTGGCCATTTAAAGTTGACCTTCAGAAAAAAGCCGTATTTGAGGTCGATGAATGATAGGTGAGCATTTGGATGTCCTGCCCTGCATGTACTATATTACCACATAGACCAGCCGTTAACAATCTGTCCGTCACGGGCTTTGACACTTCGATTTTTTTTTTCTGCGACTAAGCGACTAATAAAATTTTGGTCGAGCAAGCCTCTTCTCGTCGACTAACAGTTAGTCGATTATTAGGGGGCAGTCCTAGTAATTAACGACAGAATTTCTTTAACTAATGTGATACAGCAATACAGCAATGAAAATTTTCCACTGGAGACATTGTAAGACATTTTCCATTGATACAGGATAAAAAGCACAAGAAATTTCAGTGTATACATACGCAGACACAATCTCTTCTCCGTTGACAAATTTGGCATAGGACACCGCTTTCCTGTGGCCTTTGAAAACCATGATGGGCTGCTTAGTGTTTCTCAGGTCATAGTAGTGCACACAATGGTCTGAAAAAGATTTAGAATGAGTTGAAAAGTTTCATGATATTAGCGGGAAGTAAAAGTTTTAATAGATCGATTCAAATAAATTATGCACCTGCACAACCGAAGGCAAGGTGATATCGAGAGGATGGACTGAACTTGACACAGCATACATTGGCCTTCGCTTCAATGCTGGCTACTGAATTGTCCAGGTTGGTGGACCACAACTTGACTGGGGTAAAAGAGAATTCATTCTTAAGTATTTATAGAAGAATATCTCTAAGAATCCTGAATCAAATAACTTGATCGGAACAGTTCAGTTGCAGAAATACCTTTTGCGTCATCTGATCCTGATGCTAAGAGCTTGGGATCCATAAGGTTGAAATCGACACTCCAACACCGCTTTTCATGCTCCTGTGGAAATGAAACTTGAAGGTCAGAATCCAACTTAGATTAAGTCTAAAGGAATTGCAAATCACAGCTGTATAAACAAACGTACATATTAAATTTAAAATAACTCAAGTCTCAATGTAATTTGATATGGGCTGCAACAACTTATCCAGTTGATAATGAAAATAGATTGCGCTTCTGTTTTTCAAATATTTAACTGAATGATTGACACTTTTTCCTTCTTTTTTTGTACACAATGTACAGCATAGCCAGAAAAATATTGTTATTATTTTCTATATATAACCAGTCTTAAGCAGCACATGTATATTTGTAGCAGTAACCAAAAATACATGGTATGGGTCAAAATGATCAATTTTTCTTTTATGCCAAAAATTATGAGGATATTAAGTAAAGATCATGTTCCATGAAAATATTGTGTAATTTTTCTACCGTAAATATATCAAAACTTAATTTTTGATTAGTAATATGCATTGCTAAGAACTTCATTTGGACAACTTTAAAGGTGATTTTCTCAATATTTATATATATATTTTTTTGCAAATTTCAAAACAACGACCCTTACGACCCTGGTTTTGTGGTCCATGGTCACATAATGTCACTAAAGATCACAATTTTATTTATTATAACAAAAGATGACAAGTGGATCTGTAATTGTCTGTGGGTTAAGAAAGAAATTTTGCTGTGGGTTAAGAAAAAAAAATAGCTCTCCTACTGAAAGGGGTTAAAGAGTAATGAAAGTCATCTGGTGCCACCTGACACTTAAGGGTACCTGGTAGACTTTTGACCTCTGTCCCGTGAACCCATCCCAAAGAATGACAGTCCCCTCATAATCGCTGCTTGCTAACAGATTTTTGTGGTAGCTACTCCAGCTGATACAGCTGGAAAGAGACAAGACAGAAGAAAATGTGACGTTCTGTTGTGCTACTGCATAATCCACCAAGAACATTCAGGCCAACCCCTGATTTCAGACACTCTTTATACCTAATTTTAGAGTTACATGTCATCTCGTTGACAGGATAATGAATGTCCACAGCATCCTGGATCACAGTGCCGTACTCAAACACTTTAATTTTCTTAGTGACACCGGCAATGGCAAAGTAATCACAGTCACGGTCAAACTCAATGCTGCAAAAGAGGAAAAAGAAAAGAGACAGAACAAGTGTTAGCACAGCGAGTTCTCCTGACTGTGCACGCTCATTATCTGCTCTACTTCCACTCAAACACGGACAGAGAAAGAGACAAGAGCTGTAATGCATCCAAACAGCCTCTCAGACGCTTAGGTGATCCGATATAAGTATGCCGGAAAAATGTTGGTGTGATGAAATAATCGCTTTTTATACTAGCCGAGCAAAGTTATTTGGCTGGTTGAGGATTGGTGTAATATATCTGAACATTACATAAAACATCGAAATAACGGTTGGTTTGAGCCAATGATTATATTCGTAAATCCAATACTAGGCTTGGGAATTGAGAACTGAACCAAATGATTTTCATGATGTTTGGATCTGTTAACAGTTCCAAGTGTCCGCCACTGATGCGGAAGAAACACCATTCTAAAACACTCAGATCATATTTCCTGCACTGATGAATCTCTAAAAAATTGTTTAAACTAAGTTGAAAGCCAACAGTCTGAACCTAATGTGATAAAAAAAAAAAAAAAAAAAAAATTAAATATACACTACTGCTCAGAATTGCAGGGTTAGTAAGATTTCTTAATGTTTTTGAAAGAAGTCTCTTATGCTCACCAAAGCTTAAATACAATAAGCTTTGTTTAAAAATACAGTGAAAACAGTATTACTGTGAAATAGTATTATAATTTAATATAACTTTTTTGTTTACATACATGTTAAGATGTCATTTATTCATGCAATGGCAATGTAAAATCAATCAATAAATAACTGAAATATAAATATAAAGCTCTCTGTCTCTCTCTGTCTATATATATATATATATATATATATATATATATATATATATATATATATATATATATATATATATATACACTACCGTTCAAAAGTTTGGGGTCAGCACATTTTTGTTGTTTCTTTTTTTTTTTTTTTTTTTTTTTAAGAAATTAATACTTTTATTCACCAAGGATGTATTAAGGTAATAATTAAAAGTTTATTAAAATTTAATAAATAATTTACATTGTTATAAAATATTTATATTTTGAATAAACACTGTACTTTTTAAACTTCTTGTTCATGAAAAAATTACAGGTTCCAAAAAATATTTGGCAGCACAACTGTTGATATTATCCAACATTGATCATTCTAATAATAAATCCGCATATTAGAATGATTTCTGAAGGATCATGTGACACTTAAGACTGGAGTAACAGCTGATAAAAATTCAGCTTTTCATCACAGGAATAAATTCTATTTTAAAGTATGTTAAAATAAAAGAAACATTATTTTATATTGTAAAAACATTTTGCAATATTACTGTTTTTTTTTTCTATATTTTTAATCAAATAAATGCAGCCTTGATGAGCATAAGAGACTACTTTAAAGACTATTACAAGTCTTACTGACCCCAAACTTTTGAACGGTAGTGTAGTGTAAAGACAAAATTGCTTTGTTTGCTGTGGAGTCAAGACATTTGCAAATATGATTAAAAGATGAATATAAAACAAAACTACAGAATGTCACATTTTATTATTAGCCGTTTCAACACACGTTTTACCAAATAGAAAGGACAGCACTTTTAGAGTTCATCCCACTATTTGATGTGAGCATAAGTATTGGGACAGTTGAACTTAAGGCAGATGTAAAAGACTAAAAGTTCTTATTTTGTTGCAGATCCCTTGCGTGCAATCAGAGCAGTGACTCTTGGTCTCATCCTTTGAAATGCTTCTCCCAGCCTTTAATGCAGCCAATTCCAACTGTTGCTTGTTTTGGGGACTTTTGGGAATTTTTACAGCTTTTATGATTTGCCTGTCATCAACTCCTGTTGTTTTTCTCAGCTGATCAGGTCATTGTTGGCTGCTGATGTCTCTGGTGGTCTCCAAACTCTTGATTTCTCCATGCCATTTGTTTTTTCTATAGCTGTAATTGACTGCCTTTTCTCTTTTAGCATCATAATTGCTTGCTTTTCTCTCAGAGTCAGCTCCCTCATCTTCATCCTGGTTTGTGTGTGTCGTCATCGAATGCAAGACTCAGATTGCAGAAGCAATGGATATAACTTATACAACACATTCCCTGCTTTTAATATCTGAACAAATAATGCAACAGGACAAAGCTGATCACTCAGAAAGACCTGTGAGGCAACTGTTCCAATACTTATGCTCACATCAGATAGTGGGATGAACAATAAAAGTGCTGATCTTCTTAGCTGGTAAAACATTTATGTGTTGAAACACCCAATAATAAAATGTGACATTCTGTAGTTTTGTCTCATATTCATCTTTTAATCATATTTACAGATCTTTACTGTTCCAATACTTATGAAGGGCACTGGATATATATATATATATATCTCCTACAGACCTCAGGCTTTTTAACACGCTTTTAATGAAAAAAAAAAAAAAACCTAAATAAATATCTTATCCTCAAACCCTGCAACAAACATACAGTGAGACATATAGTTCCTTTTTTGAATTTTTTTTTTTGTTTGTTTTTTTTTTTTATATATATAAATGTTATAAAGAATTAGTTAAAGTAATTTACAAGTAAGCCTGAACTAATCAGTAAACTGGCTCACTCACACAGTCAGAGCTGTTTAATTGACATCTGCTTCACCATTAAATCACAAGCCATTACTTTCAACTCTAAATACACCAAGAATGTTAATGTGATATGCTTTACTCAAGTTTTAGCAGAAAGAAATCAGTGTAATTACTGACTAATTAATTAGAATGCACAGTTAAAGACACACATTTGTACATTTTGTTATAACTGATGATAGTTTATGAAACAGGGATGAGAATCATGAGCAATTATACATTATATGTATATGTATGAGCTGGCCACTGTTCCAGCTTTTGTAAAATTGATGGTTTTCAAAATTCACAGTCAATATGTGTGATGTTATTCAGTAATACAATACTACCCTCTGGTGGTGACTTCAAGAATGGAACTGAACAAAGACTAAAGCCCAACAAAATGTGGTCTGAACTTCAATTAATATTTTTGCAACCTTACCTGGACACAATACTGGAGCCATTATAGAGGTCACTAGCGTAAGACAGGGTGGCCAGAGGCCTCACAGAGTTGTAACGGGTAAATTTTGATAGACACTCCATGAAATCATCCAGTTGGTTAACAGTCCTGCTGTCATCTGTTAACAAGAAAAACAACTGTGTTGAATAACAGAATATTAACCACTTGCAGACACAAATATACTGGTACTTTTTATGAACAGATGCACAGTATATATTGCACTGAATCAACAAACCTGTTATTCGAGACATCCTATTAGAGAAATAACACTGCTCCAGATCTTCAAAGTGTGCCGTCAGTCTCTTTCGCCGTGACGCCAGAGTGCTGTTGTACCAAGTTTGCCTTTTACCCTGTTAAAATAAACACAACAATAAACAGTGAATATCAGCATTACTCAAAGGCATATAAACCAGCCATAACAGGAAATGAAAACAATTCATGAAAATTTAATAATAATTTACCTGTGAGCTTCCACCAAAAGGATGCTGCATGTATTCTGTGGGGTCTATTATGCTACTGCTGCAGAAAGAAACAAGATATTATTTATTAAATGGAAAAATATAGCATAATTGTCAATAATTAGATGTGCATGATTTAAGACTTTTTTTTTTTTTTTTAAATGACATTCATTTATTTCTGTGAACTATTGCATACACCTTCATAGATGGTCTTACCTGGGTGCAGGAGAGGGAGCTTCAAACTGGGGTACAGTGCTGTCTAAATTGGGGTCCATTTCACTCACTGTGTACATACCACTCATTTCCTAAAATAAAATAAATCATATGCATCAGATGTACAGCACCTTTCAACACTTTATTCAGTAATACTTTTATTCAGCATAAACATTAAACTGATTGAAAGTGACATTTATATAATTATAAAAATGTTATAAAATGAAATAAAAACTCCACAAATAATAAGCAACAGCCAAACTGTTTCCAAGAACGATAATAAATGTTTCTTGAGCACTAAATCAGGATATTAGAATAATTTTTAAAGGATCATATCACACTGAAAACTGTTGCTGAAAATTCAGCTTTGCCATCACAGGAATAAATGACTTTTTCAACTATATTCAAATAGAAAAGAGTCATTTCAAATGGTAATAATATTTCATAATATTCCTGTTTTTACTGTATTTTTCATCAAATAAACACAGTGAGCATGAGACGTCTTTCAAAAACGTTTTTAAAAATCTTATCGGCCCCAACCTTTTGAATGATAATGTAAAACCGTATATAGAAACATATTATGAGTACATATCTCTATGCTAGACTACAAAAAAAAAAACAAAAAAAAAAAACAAAGCAAACAAAATCTGGGTCACCATATTAAACTGACCTCCACTCGTTTGATATCCTCCTCTAAAAAGTTCAGCTCTTTTTGTAACTGCTCCAGTTGCTGTTGAAGTACAGAGAGGGAAACTTTAAGTTAAAGACCTCATTGCTGTCAACAGTGCATTATTCAACATTTTAAAAATAGATGTGGAGGTTCAACCTCTCTTTTATTTCTTCTGGCTTCTTTCAGGAACTCCATTAAGATCTGGCGCTGAGCTGCTTGTGATTCCTGTAGACAGAGATCATAGATGGATCAGCAAAAGAGAAGCAATCAGTCTAT
Organism: Cirrhinus mrigala; assembly: GCA_036247105.1. Taxonomy (NCBI): domain Eukaryota; kingdom Metazoa; phylum Chordata; class Actinopteri; order Cypriniformes; family Cyprinidae; genus Cirrhinus; species Cirrhinus mrigala. The sequence continues at coordinate 24,728,516 of CM070008.1, read as the reverse complement.
ATGAGTCACAGTTATTTTTTTTTTTATTTCCTTTTATAAGAAAAATTATCATGACATCAACAATCAGGCACGCTTCCAGGCTCTTCATCAGAGCTTTGAATCTAATGATCTTTTAACCACTATATAATCTGATTATGCTTGTTAAGGTTAATGAACGTTACTCTAAATTGACACCTATGATTTATAGTGAAAATATTTTATTATTTAAAAAAAATTTTTTTAGACAAAAACAGTTAAAGATTATTTAGCATTTTAATCTATCGGTCATATATAATCAAGTCTGAGAAAATTGGCCTTAAAATATAAAATTACACTACCAGTCAAACATTTTTGAACAGTACTATTTTTAATGTTTTTTTTTTTTTTAAGAATTCACTTCTGCTTATCAAGTCTGCATTTATTTATTTCAAAATACAGCAAAAATAGTAATATTGTGAAGTATTTGTACTATTTAAAATAACTGCTTTCTATTTGAATACATTTAAAAATGTAATTTATTCCTGTGATCAAACCTCAATTTTCAGCATCATTACACCAGTCTTCACTGTCACATGATCCTTCAGAAATCATTCTAATATGCTGATTTGCTGTTCAAGAAACATTTTTATTATTATTATTGAGTACATTTTGTCAGAATTCTTTGATGAATAGAAAGATCAGTATTATCTAAAATAAAAAGCTTTTGTAACATTATACAGTACACCATTCAAAAGCTTGGAGTCAGTACATATATACTTTTATTTAACAAGGATGTGATGATAAAGACATTTATAATGTTACAAAAGATTTCTATTACAGATAAATGCTGTTCTTCTGAACTTTCTATTCATCAAAGAAACAACAACAACAATAATAGTAATAAATGTTTTGTATGCAGCAAATCAGAACACTAGAATGTTTTCCGAAGGATCATGTGACTGGAGTAATGATGATAAAAATTCAGCTTTGAAAGCACAGGAATAAATTACATTTTAAAATATATTCAAACAGAAAACAGTTATTTTTAAATAGTAAATATATTTCAAAATTTTGCTGTACTTCTGATTAAATAAATACAGGCTTGGTGAGCAGAAGAGACTACTAAAAAAAAAAAAAAAAAAAAAAAAAAAAAACACAATAAAAATCTTTCCATTCAAAAACTTTTGACTGGTAGTGTACATAGCAGACATGCAGTGTGTATGAGACACTGAAGATAATTTACCAATTACTGATTTTGATTGATGTTTATGTCACTTAAAAAGATAAGGATTACAAGATTTTTATTCATATGGATACGTTTTATTTGGCCTTATTTTTGGTCACATAAAAAGATTTGGAATTCAAAGCCAGTTGGAACTTCAGGGTTTGTGTGATCATAATTTGTAAGTTTGGTTTATTTTAAAGGAGTCATGAACTGAGAAACTAAAATTTCCTTGCTATTTTGACATATAAGAGGTCATTGTACTATAAAAACATCCCGTAAGTTTCAGGACTCAAAACTTTCTTGTTAGTCTAAAAACAGCTTATACTGAAGCCATTTTGCCAAATGACGGGTTGTGGAATGTGCCACTCTATGATGTAATAGTGTGGCTAAACACTGCTTCTGCAGAAGAAGATCAACGCCTGCTTCTACATCACTACCTCTTTACTTCCGAGTCTACAATACACTACGCCTATTAAAACAAGAGGACAGAAAACAGCCTGTAATTTCTAAATTCTGTTGTTTTTTTTTATGTAAAAATCTTGATAACATTATAAGGGGACCACAGAGAACAGTACAAAACAATAAAAAAGGGCAGTTCATGACACCTTTAAGCCTTAGAAAACAACAGCTCAATGTGAATGAAATGATAATATAAAGCAGCTGAACTCAGGGTGCCTGAAGAACCCCGAAGTGTTGTGTCTGCAACCGCGCAACAGTAACGTTATCTTAGAATGGGTACCAACCGCCTCCAGCTGTTTCTTTTTTTGCAACAGGTACTCTAATATGTAGTTGACATTCGCTAAATCCATATTTTCTTGATCTGCACCGAGGACGTCTTGGAAAACCTGCCATTTGGTTCCATTCTATAAACAGCATCGGAAACAAACAATAAGACATCATTTAATGTGGTACAAAATATGAAAAAATTGTTTAAATAGTTTCCACTCATTATACAAACAAAAAGCTCGATGCACTTACAGGGTGATCCCGTTTCAGACGCTTCTCTTCAGATCTTTGTTTTTGTTTTAGGATCAGTTCATTCACTGTAAAACCATTAAAGAATCATGTCAGCTAAACAATCCCCAAATTGAAAAATTAGGTGGTTAACACTAAAGCTTGATGTTTTTAAATTAAAAAAAAAAAAAAAAAAAGTAATTAACACATTATTATAACGTTATTTGCATGTACATACCTAAGAAGTTGGGGTAGAGTTGATCCACATTATCAATGATATAATTACATTTTGGGCATCTGTTGCTGTCCTCCAAACTCTGTCGTATACATTTATAACTAGATAGAAATGAAAACATGATTGTTTGAGTCTGCAAGTGGGTTGAAAAATGTAACAAGAAAATGGTCAGTTTAGAGAACAAGTGCTTTCTTACCAGAAACTGTGGCCACACTTTGTCATGTGAGCTTCCTCTATCATCTCAAAACATATAGGGCTGTTAAGAAAAAAAAAAAAAAGAAAGAAAAAAAAATGACATGCAAAAGCTTGCTTCCCCTTTCCAATAACAAAGCAACAAAAAGCTGAGACTTGACTGTTGTTTTGAATTACACAATGGGGTTTAAAAGTCTTAGACTATGATTAAAAATGATGTTTGAGTGTGTTTGTTTGTTTGTTTTTTAAATCATTTTTAAATCACAAATCTATCATAATAATTTGAGTAAAAATTTGAAGCATTAAAAAATTAACTGACACCATCACTCAAGCATTCACTACACAAGTTGTGTAAAATACATGCATGTTTTGAATGAGTTTGCCAAGTGGTCAGATATACACGTTTAGTTTGTATTATTTTCTTACTCCTATTGGATTTTTGATAAAATGACAAGTTGAATCTGTCAGTCTCTAACCTTATATCTAATATCTCGTTTTGTGGTCCACACAAAAAAGTTCATACAAGTTTAAAAACAACATGATGGTAAGTAAACGATGACAGACTTTTCCTTTATGAGAGAACTACCCCTTTAACGCCTTGTCAACAATTATCTTTATTCTGAGAATTACAGGATTACGTGCAAAGAAAATCACAGGATTTTCCAGATAAACCTACAATTAAGCCCGCATGTGGGAAACTGTTCAAAACAAGTACTAAAACTTCACTATCCAGTGGATTTAGCCCTCTGCAAAATCTACTTACCATACAAAATCATTACTCTTGTCCTCATAGGGATTGATCAGACCGTTGTACAAGGGTCTTTTCCTGCTCGACGAACCCAGTCGAGCGCTCGGTCCCTCAGCTACCGAGCCCAGAGTCCGCGAGGACACCCCGTTACCCGAGCTGTTCCCGTTCTGAGCGCCGCTGCTCCCGCTGTTCGCTCCACCGGCGCCGCCGCCGCTACTGCTACTCATACTTCCAGAGCTCGTCCCGGGGACGGACCCCGCTGCACCGCCAGACTGCTGCTGTTGCTGCTGCCGAGTGCTTGACATGATTGAAGCCGTTCGTGCACGTCGGAAGGCCAGAGCTGAAGGTAAAACTGCGGGGCTTCACCGCATCCGGGCGGCTGTGGGAGATACGCTAACTAGCTAAAGCGACACAGATGAGAGAAAAGAGCCAGAAACTTCCACCAAGCGCACTGCTAGCACAGAAAGGCGCTTGTTTGAACACAGCTGAGGCGGTTCTTCTGCATGCAAGAGGTTCACATTGGGTCTGCTCGATGCTAATGTGGATATGCAGCTCCGCAGAGATTTGTTGACAACTCTGAGAGCTTTAGAAATTTCAATCCACTGTCTGCAGGATGTTCACGCGAGAACTTCCCTGAATGGAACGTTTGCGTGACTCGGCACCGGCACCTATTGGCTTGGAGGAAAACTGCAGGTATCAATCAAAACAATTTCCCAAACAAGTGGTTCTGAATTAGTTAATTGTAACTAACAGTCGTACATTAATTCATCCGGGAACATCCAAGTACCGTTACCACCGTTCTTATGCAGCAACATATCTTCTTAAAAACACACCGACTTTAAGTGTTTAAGGTAGGCTATGTCATTTATGTTTTGTAAAGCCAAACGCGAATCTTAATATGGACAAGGGGCCAAATTTTAATAAAAAATTTTATGGGATTTATGGTATTTTTTAAAGTTGGCCTGAATTGTGTAATAATTTACATATATACACTACCAGTAAAAAACATTTAAACAGTAAGATTTTTAACAACAACAACAACAACAACAATTATAATAATAATAATAATAATAATAATAATAATAATAATAATAATAATAATAATAATAGTTTTTGAGCAGCAAATCAGAATATTATGATGCTAAAAATTCAGGTTTGAAATCATAGGAATAAATTATATTTGAAAATATTTTAAAATAGAAAGCAGTTATTTTAAATAGTAAAAATATTTCACAATATTACTGCTTTTGCTGTATTTTGGATCAAATAAATACAGGCTTGGTGAGCAGAAGAGTTTTTCTTTAAAAGCATTAAAATTCTTACTGTTCAAAAACTTTTGACTGGTAGTGTACATTTACATAAAACAGCAACATTTTATGTACAACTCACTTTAAAGAAGATTTTTCAGTTTACTTCATGGTGATAACATGAAAAAAAATTGATTCATTGAATTAAAACATTTTTTTTTTTTACATGACCTGACCTGAAAAAAATCATACAATTAATCATGATTTGTTATTTTTATTAGTTAAAATCAAAATCCAAAGGGACCACATAAATATGGTTACCAAACACAGCTAACACCTGCTTGTTGTTCTGTGTCACAATTGTTTAAACAATATGCATAATATACAGTATTGGAGCCCTGATATAGATCAATTAAAGAATGCTTATAAAATAAAATGCTAGGTTTTTTTTTTTATTATTATTATTACTTCTAACCCAATTATTACCCTGACTACAAAGTTTTAAATATTGTATTTTATTAAATAAATTATTTTATTTTTAGTGTATTTATCACACATGAAAACTCAAAAGTGTAACCTTCAGAGTTTACCATATTTGATGCTTTATTACCATGTTTGATGCTAAACTGAGACAGTCTAAACTTTCATCTTATGACAGATATTGTCGCTATCTACAATTCATACTGTTGCTTCTTCTCACAATATACAGTTAAACCCCTAATAGATAGATGAACCAACATGGTAAAGTAATGCTGGTCTAGGCTGGTTCTATTCAGTAGTTTTATTTGTCTGTTTAAGCAGTGCAGTGGAGGCTTCAGCTGAACCTGAAGTCCTTTTGCCCTTTCCGATTTTTTTAAAACCTCTTTACTTTGATTTTTCCCCAAAACCTGTCCTCATATCCATTCTGAGGAGTGTAGTCAGGATGTTTCCCTGCCTTAAGCTGTGGCTTTAGAAAAATAGAAACAGAGCCCCCCCAACCTGTTCCCCCTTCTTCATCTACTTCAAAAACAAAGTGGTCAACATCGGTAGCCCACAGTTCTACACAACCCACTCTGAACCAGACTTTTTTTGAGACCATGCCAGAGGAGAAGCTGCTCCAGCTTTCTACCACCCACTGTGTGACCACCTGCCCTCACGATCTAAAATATCTTCTCTGATCTTCTACCATACCTTCTCTCTGTCATCGGCACATCTTTGACCAGAGGATGTGTCCCATCAGATTTCATAAAGGGATATTTCATCCAAAAATAAAAATTGTTGTCGTTTACTCACGCTCACGTTGCTCCAAACAACATTATGACCAGTTACTGAAGCTTTCAAACTTCATTAAGGACCTAAAAGCACTATAAAAGTACCATAAAAGTAGCCCATATAAATGTTAAACTATTTTCCAAGGCACACAATAATCTGAAGGCATACCCAAAAAAAAAAAAATAAATTGTTTAAAGGACTGAAGAAGTGTGTGTGTGTTTTTTTTTTTTTTTTTTTTTTTTTTTTTTTTAGGATACATTTATTTGACCAGAAGACATTTATAATGTTACAAGATATCTTCAAATAAATGCTGTACTTTTGAACTTTCTAGTCATTAAAGTATTCTGAACTTTAATCGTATCTTTTTTATACTTTAGTCTGTATCATCCTTTTTTGAAGCATGAAATCTTACGTTTGAATTTAGTCCCCCTAGTATAGTCTTCAAAAAAATAAAATAAAATAAAATAAAATAAAATAAAATAAAATAAAATAATTAAATTATACTAAATTAAAAATAAATAAATAATACATATTTGAAACGAAATGAGGGTGAATAAATAATTCATTTTTCAAAAGTTTTATTTTGAAGCTAGTCCAGAATAGCCCATAAGTTATTTCTTCTTCTTCTTCCTCTTTATTTATTTATTTTTTCATTTCTGCTGTTTATTCAGTAACAGTAAATATAATGTATATTTTGTTTTAAAAATATAAATAATTTTAAACCTGACAGCTGTTACATATTTTTTTAACCTAAGATGTCTGGGCAGTATTTATTTACGTATTTGTTCTGTTAATTACATTAAGAGACTACAATATATTTTCCTCAAAGTGATGTTAACCAGGCAATCACTGAAGAGCTTGAGGCCATTAGTGAAATTAACTAGTGCCAGCCTACATGTTCTGTCTTTGTATACAATTTGCATTAACATTGCATAGGGATTGGATGGCATATGATTAATCAGCTTAACTTGCTTGTCTGTAATAATTTCTATGGACACCAGTGGCTGAAATTTCCATTTTACACAGCAGGGGGAGTTAGTACTGTATCTTTAGAAACACCAGCGCCAGAGATTCAAACGAAGACGCAGGTATCGCTATACATCAGTTTGACAGTCAAATATTATTTTAAAATGCTCAATTACACAATAAATTACTTACCACATAACTAAAATGAAATGTTAACCCCTATTTAAATTTCTGGCTATGGGTGTATCCTGTTTTGCATATATTAAAACAATAAAGATTATTTATTTATTTATCTGTTTATTTGAACAGGTTTTTTTTAAGTTAAAAAATGGATTTTCCCTGTCCATGATATTTGGAATCACCAGATTCTTATTCATCTTGCATAAGGTAGAAAAATGGTCATTTCAGGCTCGCAGATTTACTGGATAGCTTGCAGAGCACATTAATTTGACCGAAATACATGTGTAGAAATAATCTCCATATATATGTTTGACAGGGAACCATATGAAAGATGAGTTTTGCTGATACTGTTCTCATTGTACTTCACTATTATATGTTCTTTTGGTGGGAGAAATCATTTTCTTCACATGCAATAAGTTAATCACTGCACTGCTCTCCCTGCCTGACCTCCATAATGGACCACACTTCAAAGCCCTCCGACACTTACTTTTGTTGATTCAGATGTTCTTTACTTGTATCTCGTTGGAAATTAAGCTCTAATAGCTGCCGTTGTTAACGCAGTTAACAAAAAGCGTTTAAAGCCAACTTAAATTCCAAATGGATAAGCCCTCATGGGAGGGAATCGGGCAAAATGTCTGGATGAGTTGTGTCTGCTCTTCCATTGGCCAGCGCTGTGTCTCAATTACAAATGGGCTAACTGTGGTTGCCATTTTAAACATTTATATATCTCTAGTGCTTCTGTTATGGCTCTAAAGGGAGAAATAAACCCCTTTTAACTCATAATATACTTCAAATATATTGAAGATGCTTGACTGATCTGCCACTGTTGAGTACAATGTGTCTTTTGGAAGGAAAGTGATAAATTACACCATTCAAAAAAAAAAATCATGCTGAATTCATGTCTGTTCTTATAAAACAAAAAAATAGTTCTATTTTTAGTCTCAGGCTAAAACGATAGCCTTGATTCATTATATGACTTTGTTATGTGATTGTCTTTCTTACTGTAGTTAAACAATCATTTAATTGTTGAGACACACCGATCATTTGCTTGGAGTGAGGATCCAATGGTCTAAAACACAATAGCAAAATTAAATCTTTTAAAACATTAGACACTTTAATTGGATCAGATGTCTGTCTTTGATATTAATGGACAGCGCAGGAAAATGAGTAACAAATCCCAGCTGTCCGCCTCCCACCCGCCAACACACACATATGCACACACGCTGTCATATGGATGCAAGCATATAAAACAGATATATGATGCACTTACAAATATTTAGCCATTATAGTGCATTTAACGATTGAGACAGTACTAAAGGAGCCGCTGTATTATTTTCCGACATTTTTGAAAAAGCAAGCATTATTGAAATATAAAGTGGATATTTATTTATTTATTTTTGAGGATGTATTTATTTATTTATTTATTTATTTTCAGAGCATCAAGAAGACCTCATACAGTCCTGGCTTGTTGAAGATGAACTGCATCAACTACCTCTGCAAAGCTGTAAAATCCACTGAGATGTGTTTTTGAGGTATATCTAGAACATAAGGAGGGGAAATAAAGGGAAAAAAAAAGCTGTCAGATGCTCACTCCGAATAATCCAGTCTTAAAGCCAAGCCAGCCATGACTAACTAGGAAATGACGTTATAGTTCACACAGTGCACACCTGCTTCCCTCACTGTATCTTTTCAAATATCTATTCTGTGGAATTATTTCCTCTCTCGTGGAAATTAGTTGTGCCTCCCAGGAGAATAACAGTTTTGTCACTTGTTGAAAATGTAGTAAATATCTGCTACGGATTAATAGAGTCTATTTTTGATTTTCTGCCTCCGATGATGAGGGAGGCGGTGGGGTTGGCTTTGGACTTTAGACTAGGCTTCTTGGTTTTTTTTTTTTTTTTTTGTCCAACACATCAGGTTGGATTTTCCCATTGCGTTTCTGGTCATTTAGAATTGGGTTGGGGTAGGGCAGCCTCAAATGAAGGATAATCTCTTAGAGGTCCTTTGCAGTGGGGGGTGAGGCCCGGGAGCGACCATTCACTTTTTTTTTTTTTTTTTACACAGTTGCAGCTGTATCTCAAAGCACTTTGATACAAAAAAGCGGAATGTTTTGCAGGCAGATCCTTGGGCTGGTTGCGGAATTCTTACCTCCCACTGTTAGGGCCCTTTCTACCCCTAAAGGGGCCCCTGCCATAACTGCCAGTTACCCCAAGTCGGGGCCGTTTGCAAATTGAGCCTGACAAAAACGGTGAGGCGAAAACTGGTACGTTTAGGAAATTAAACAGCGGCATGTCTAACTTTTTGACCAATGCAGCGTGAGTTGTTGTACGTGGTTGCTGAGTTGTTTTGCGGTCACAAATCTACTCATTTGCAAGTCACATCACTCTATATGCACCTGCAGTGCTGAATGCCATTCAGGGCTATTATTCACTGTACAAAACGGTAAAGATACTCTGACCACATAAGAAAATGTGAGCTCTGATGTGTCTGTCATTGACATTTTTGAACTCTCAGCTGAGAATGTGAATTCATGGATATTTTTGGAAAGAAATGTGGCACACTAGCATTAATGTAAGTAGATAAAAGTGCGTATACAATGGTACTTCATAATACTGAATAGAACGAGATTACTATAAGCCATTCTCTATCAGTTTAGACTTTATTCACAAACATAATCAGAAACGTGATTAATTTTAAATCATTAATCCTTTCTGTGTCTTTCAGATGAGATTTGTTCAAGACAAAAAGTCCTGAGGGAAAGAATCGAAATGAGATTTTCTACTTAAAGTTATCTTTGGTCATTATAATCATAATGGAAACCACTACGGCTTTCCTTAACTGCATGTACAAAAAATAAATTAATTAATTTTTAAAAAATCACATTAGTAATTTAAGTTGACTTGCATTATGAATTCACTTGATGGTTAAACTCAGACAGAAAGAGTGACAAGAACAAACGACTCCGATTTTATTAGTATGTGAACTCTCATAGGATGCACTGCAAGGAAAAGATGCAAACTTCCACACAGGGAAAAATGAGGCACAGCACGGAACAAGTATTTTATTATATTAAAATATTAAATTACGTATTAGATTAAGCAGTCATCTCCCTTTAGCCGTTTGACAACTGAACACCATTGTAAGGAATGTCAGATGTTTAGTTTCTGTGCTTGTTAGTAACCGATATCTTGAGGGTTTTTTTTTCTCTTACAAATAAATTGAAGATAATTTACTGATAAATTTTCACAGAGCGAGAGATAGAGGCTGAATTGGGACCTTTCAGTTGAACAGGAGAGCGGGAGAGACATGCATGAATTGCTAATTCTTTCAAAATATTAAAGATTTTAATTAGTTTACTAGTCTAACTTGAAAGATATTTTTACTGCTATTAATGTAAAAAAAAAAAAAAAAAAGTAGAAGCAGGTCCTTTTTGTCAGAATAGATTTTGCAATAGCTCCTTATTTTTATTTGACAAATTGCAAAAAGTTGACAGTGGTCTCATTATTGTATCAGAATTAGCTATTATGTTATATAGTGAGTGTGTATTTAAATTCCAAAGATTTGTTTATTTATTATTTTATAAATCATTTTTTTGTATTTTAAAGCCATGCATAAAATTTTATATTTCAAAGGTTCGTTGTGTAATTCAACATTTCCAATATGCAGGTAGAAACAGGTTTAGCAGTGATATTCATTTATTTTTAAAATGAATTGTTCTGTTGGGGAAAATCAGATCCACCTGACTGTTTGCTTTTGATTCCCGCAGCATCTTTTAGTCATTTCTGTTAACTTCTCTCTAAGAGAGCGTTCTGGAATTGCTCATAGGGTCCATCCTTGTTTTTCAGTGTTTACACATCTCTCACTTGTCTTTTCCTACATGTGCAGTGTTTCAGCCCCGCTTCACATGTCAGGCAGATGTGCCGTCTCTTGCATTACAGTACAGAAGTAGGTGTAGCAGCTAGATGTCAATGGCATTGGGGGAGAAGAAAGTGAGAGTGGATGCATGCATGCAAGGGCTGGGTTGGACCTGGGTAAAGTTTTCTTTCCTAATGGTTGGGTAAGGGGCTGGGTTTGTGATGTCAGGCTGGAGGAAACAGATAAAACGTTTAGCGCGTTAGTTTGATCTGATGTGGAGATGTGGAGAGCGCATGCAGCGGGACTGAGCCTGGGAATATAGACACACACGGAGCGCAAGAGGAGTCTCCGCACCATCTCAAGGTGATCCAAAGAGCCGTTTTCACTTGGACCGGCATGCCAAAAAGACAAATCTCCTTTCAGTACCTTCACATGCTTGGATATTGATCCATATTTTGAGAAAATAAAATCTTTTAAGCGGACTTTCACAGCTCCCTGATATCTGAAACACTCCACTGTTAGAATAAACCTCGACAGACTTTTTTTGTTTGACCATTTTGGCGGTTTATTCGCAGAACGAAGTGTGACCGCGAGCATTTGGACGCGACCTATTGCGCGCCGGTGAAAGGTGGCAATCTCAAATAACCTTTCTCCAGCATTACATCTCTCCAAACAACCTTACACTGTACAGACAGCAAGCTATGTAAGTCTGCAACCAAACGCGATATTATCGCTTTCATTCGTCCATAATGAGGATACATCATTGCGCGCGTAAATGAACTATAAGTGAATGACAATTAGACTTTTACGCAGTCACTGCGCGCTAAAGAGGCAGCTTTGAGGAGATCCCCGAGACACGAGGTGTTCTGTTTGAACCCGTGCACTTAAAAAGCAGGGAGGAAAGATTTAAAGTAAACAGTCTGCTATCAGTTACTCATAATTTGCGCCACTTAAATGGTAAATTAAGTGAGGAACAGACTCTCCACCGTGAAGCACTGGCAATTTCGACTTCCCTTGTCATTACAATTAAAATCCTTAAAACTCCTCAACACAGCTATTGTAGTTTAAAACACAACTGATGCTATCATTAATGAAGAAAAGGCACTCGAAACAATTTAAGCGAATTAACTATTAGCTCCCCTCTCAAGTGCAATTCAAAACAAGCAAATAGATGCCCACGCTCTGAAAGCTACAGCTTCACCTCAATAAAATGATGTTTTTTAGACTACTGGCTATTATTCTTGCAGTGTTTCACACATGGCCGCTGAACAGGGCTCAGCCAGATCAAATCCAGAAGTATAAGCGGACACTGGCACAGAGAGCGGACCGAGCGCTTGCTGGAGAGCAGTGCGGCTCCATCAGCCGCAAGCGGCCGCCGCGCTCCGCGGCGCAGCAGTACCCTCTAGCGGGCGTCGCTGGAAGGTACACTCGCGTGATAGACTTGCACTTGAGGAAAACCAAAACGTTGAGATCGTGTTCAGGTGAGTGCAGCACGAATGCGGCTGAATTAACTAAATTGGACATTAATAAGAAGGAGACATACGATGAACCACAACAAGAGACTTACATATGGAAGAAAGCAGGCAAACAGTCACAGGGGGCCACTGATCCTAGCTCTACTAAGTCTCACAAACCCCTTCAATCCATATCAAAAGGACACCCTTTGCAGACAGAACAGGGTGGTGATTTGGCAAACAGCTCGTCCTCACTAAGAAGGGTTGCACGGAGCCTTCTAAAGTTCAACAAAGAAGAAGTCCCAAAAGATGCGCATCACACCCATGTCCACCACACTGACTTCTCTACAGAAAATGAGGAGTACTCTGGGGAGCAAGAGGGGCTGCAAAGCACTGCTGGGGAGCTGTGGAAGGCAGATGTGCACAATGTGCCCGCAAAGTGGATGACAGCCGTGTATTTCAGCGGTCAGGCGGAGCAACTAAAGGTGAACCCTGCGTTTGGCATAGAACTGCCCCGCTCCAGGTTCACTTTAGAGCTGTGGGTCAAGCCGGAGGGGGGCCAGAATAGCCCTGCCATCATTGCAGGTGGGTGTCTGTGCAATCATGTTCTCATTGTCTTAAATCATGTTTTTTATATTGGAAGCAGGGATGCAGCTTTTTCTTAGGTTCTTTAGGAATTGGAATTGTCACTGGCTATTACTTACAGCAGCAGTTATAACTTGAAGGATACATAATTCACAATTAGCAACTGTCTAATCAGAATAAATAGTGCTGAAAGGCGTACAGCCATACAGACCAAAGTGATTATGGAAAGTCAGATTCATTCCTCGAACTCGGCTCAGTTCATCAAGTGCATCAAATGGTGTGCGGCGGACTCTGTGTTGTGTCACGGCTTTGACACGTTGTTGTTTCATTTAAGAGGCCTTTGTTTGAGGATATCAGCTGACAAGCAGATGAAAGGAGAATGGGAAATCAGCTGCTTACGAGGTGCAAACGATGAGTAGTGCTATAGGGGAGGAGTGTTAGAGGAACAAGTGGCCACCACCTGCTCAATGTGTCCTGTCTGCTTTATTTAATCACTTGTTTAGTGCATATGGCGCTCTGCGTTTCCAAGGTTTGATTTATAAGCTGCATGTTCTGGACACTGTACTCATGTTGACAGCTAGCTGCCATCCAGCTCAGTTGTTTAAAACATATATATTTAAAACATTTTCGAAGCAGAAACTATTTTTCAGATGCAAAGCTGATATGCATAATAAATATGAATAAAAAGTTTTTATTTCGTTTTTCATAAAGGACCTTATTGTCTCCCAACACACTGGCGCTGGGTTATCTTGCTGTGTGGTTTTGACAGGCATCTGAGTTGACTTTTTCGATGCGCGCATTGTGATTACAAAAAAACACAAATAAACAAACTAAGCTGTGGAACATCACAGAAGGTGCCGGATCCCCCAAGGGAGCTTTCATAATCAGGTAAATGTGCATTTCTGTATGGCTGCTGAGGAGGGTCAATGTGGAAATGATTATATCTGGAAGTGCTTCTGAGACTAGTTCCCAGTTAGGAGAACAAAGCCCAGAGTTCTCTGGTTGTAACCTGCGCGAGGCTTTTCCTCTACCGTGAATGCCAAAATACATGCTTTTAGGCGAAAGGGGGTGCAAATATTATTCATCTGTTTCTAACACTGATGAGTCATCTATCAGACCTCAAAGAGAGCATTAGATATTCCATTTTAAAATCATCCACCACTTGGAGAAAATCAGTATTCCCCAATGACGTCAAATCTCGCAAACCTCTTAAATAAATGAGGGTTTCTACCATCTTGCTATTGTTAAGATTGTATTATTTCCCTTTGACATATTCGTCATCATCACTAAAATCATGTGAACATTCACTCCAGCTCCTTCTGAGGTCAATAGCTTTCTTTTAACAATCAGTGGACAAATCTATTGTTATAAAGCCAGTTTTTAAAAATCCCTCACTCTGCCAAATGAGCGTTCAAAGGCTTTACTGGAAGTGCTCTTTTAAATGCTAACTTTTCTTTCGCTATTAAGCGATACTATGCGAAAACATTCACTTTTTCTCTGTCTCTCATAAACACTTATCATATCGAAGCCATCAGTTATACAAGGTTGCTAAGAAAGTATTTCTTCAGCACACTTCGTCTCCAGCCAAACTCAGCACTCTGGGCCAGTCTGAGGTACTACTATTAGAAGTCTTTTATTTAGTGGGAGACAGACACTATAAAAACAGTAAGATAAGAACTCAGGCTTTGAAAATGTAGTAGCATCCAAGTGGAATGGTTTATCTTCAGATTCATGACTTAAGGGCTGATACGCGCACAAATTAGCAGATGTTGTCACACGCCGCGCACACATCGGCAGACTTTTCCAATGAATGAAATTTCAGTGTGGTCCGCGTCCCTCAGGATATTTTGTTTAAAGCTGCCCATCTCTCGTTCTCCCGTTTGCAGGGAATAATGCACCCGAGTGTGTATGTGCTCACATGTGCGTGTGTTGTTGGGAGGGTGAAGGGGTTCCCTGACCTCTCTCTGTCCTTCGACGGTAACATCTGGCTGCCAGATGTGACTGCTCCTAAGAAAGGCGGCTGGGAATATCAGTGGATTTGTTGAATGAAAATGACTTAAACTCCCAAACTCTTCAGATAATTAAACACCAATTACTCTGTGCTTGATGAAGCTACATTTCTGCTCATTGACTCCTTCGTTTGTGTTTTTTTGTTGTTGTTTTTTTTGTCTAGGCGTGTTTGACAACTGCTCATATCCCTTGAGCGACAAGGGTTGGTCTGTTGGGATTCGAGCAGCGGACCCTACAGGAAGAAAAGACGGCAGGTTTTTCTTCTCACTTCGCACGGATCGGGCGCTCAAATCCACCACTATTGTCGCACACCAGCGCTACCAACCCAACAGCTGGACTCATGTGGTGGCCAGTTATGATGGCCACAAGATGGCGCTCTACGTAGACAACTCCAAGTTTGGCGAGAGCAGAGAACAGTCAGGTGACCTATACAGTCCCTACATCAAAGCCTGCCGCCTGTTTCTGCTTGGCGGGGACCTGTCGGATCACAAGCACAGTTTCCGCGGGCATTTGCGAGGCGTCACGCTTTGGGGCTATGCACGCACTCACAAGGAACTTCTTAAAGGTCACCAATCCCATGCAGAGACACAAACTCCCATCTTGTCCCAGTGGGCAGATTTGTCCGAGGTCGAGAATCATTGGGTGCCTTACAAAGACCGTCACAACCCAGTTATTGTGGCTCTTCCTGTCCCAGAGCGCCAGCTTGTTTCTCCATTTCTTCCGCCTACATGTGGCGTGACCGTATGCGACAATGCCGACGTCGCCCTCAGTTATAACCAGCACTGGGAACTGCGAGCCGAGAAGCGCCTACGTTACCGCATCGTGAACATCTGTAAGGATGACGGCAGCGATCCTACAGTCTCTCTGCAGCAGATCCAGCTTCAACACCAGGCCTTGGAAGACGCCTTCCGACCTTACAACATCACGCTGGAGCTCAGCATTCACACCATCTACAACTCTTCCCTCCAACGGCGCTTCGTCCTCAGCAACTGCCACATCGCCAAGGTGGGGAACCGCCACTGCGATCCCGAGTGCGATCACCCTCTTACGGGCCACGATGGGGGTGACTGCTTGCGTTTGGGGCCCTGCTACAACTGGAAGCGGAGGGATGGAGTCTGCAACCCAGAGTGCAACAGCATTCACTATGATTACGATGATGGTGATTGCTGTGACCCTGAGGTCACAGATGTCGCAAAGACCTGCTTTGATCCCGAGTCTTCTCAGAGGTGAGCTTGTACTTCAATATGGTTCCACTTTGGCAACTAACTTGAACCCAGGCATAATTTTAGTAGGATGTGCAAGAGGGTTCATGTTTTGGTCTTAAAATGAGGACTGCAAAATCTTTCCCCTCAGGACGATATTTGACCACCTGCTTGCTTCCATAGAAATTGATGCAGGTAACATAGTCAGCTACCACCATGTCATTACATCAACTATGTACATTTATGTCCTTAGCAGATGCATTCCTACCAAAACTGCTTGCATGAAAGTGCTAGGCCTTAAAGGCCAAGCCAAAATGATTGAAAGCATTCCCTATCCCTTGCACAGGATCTCAGAGAACTGTTTTTTCAGTTCAAGAAATTGACAAAAGTTATGTGCTTGTTAAATGTTCTCACAGCAGCATCAGGAAAAAGGAAACCAAAGTGTCTTATTGTGAAATAGTGTTCACTTTTTTTTTTCATTTTTTATTTTCGAGATTGTCAGAGCATTCTGTATTACTCAACATGCAAAGCATACAAATCGGCCTTCTGGAATAACTTTAAAAAGCATGCAAAACTTGGATGCAGAACTGAGCCAAAGTATACACTTAATGTGGCTAAACAACAAAACCAGAGGTCTCGGCACTATTCATTGTGAAAGGCAGGACAGTTCTACTCCCGTACGGACTGTTTGATGGCTTGCCGCAGTGTCTTTCATTTTTCTGATGCTACATATATAAGCAGATGCTCACAAAACTGTCCTATAGTGTAAAATCTTGAAAATGTGATCACGGCTTCGGCCTTTTTTATCGGCAGGATGAATTTGCTATATGTCAAATTTCCAGATGCAGTCTGGGAAGTGTTGTTCCAGGCTCAGTGTGCAGCGAGTCCTTGTGTCTCAGCCACCAGCTGTTGTCATTTTATGGCTGCTTGAAAACAAGCTTTCTTCAAGAGCCGGCTATCTCTTCCTGAAGGGCTCCTATAGAGATTAATAGGGCCCCGATGATACTATTGGATGGTGGTCTAAAAAACACTCTTTTTGTTGTTTTGCACTGGGACAAATTTTTCATAGCCAAAATCCACAGGCAGAACATTTCTTTCTGTCCATGGTTTGTAAAAAATAAATCAGTTGAACGCCATCTCAACGCTGTTTCTACCAAGGGGTTACGACTTGACTGGTTATTATAGCTTGGTCGCCCCAATAAATTACATTTCAAAATATATTAAAATAGAAAAATGCAGTCTTGGTGAGCAAAAGAGACTTCTCTCAAAAGTATTAAAATCATACCAACTTCAGATTTTGAACTGCAGTTTATGTATTGTTCATATTTCATTGTTTGCAAGTGTGAAATGGAGAGTTCTCCCTTTCAAAGGTCAGGAAAGTCACTAGTAAAGGGTTGGGGCTTGTTCCAATCAGCATGATCATGATGTAAGTTTCCTGCGTTCCTGTGCCAGCCGAGCAGCTGCCATTGAGATGAATGGGAATACTAAAAGATAGCCTTCTTCAGGGAATTTCAGACCTCCTTATTTCTACCAAGGCCAAGAGTTTGTAGTAGTGGTGACCTGGAGTAGCATACTGTCCTTGGCAGGCCATATTCAAAAAGCAATCCAAAGGCACTGAATAACCCGAAGGTTCGTTTACTGGACTTGTTTTCCTCTAAATATGATGTGTCAATAAGTATAAATGCTAATAGCCAACGGGACCGGATTAACCTTGGGCTCATAGACTCAGCCCTTAGAGAGATCTTTCCTTACCATGCTGGAAGTGTGTATCGCTAAGGCCGAGGTCCAGAGTTTGCAGAGAATTAATGCAGGGATGACATTTTGATGGCAATTGTATAGCGTGCTTTTTATGTGGAGGTCTGGGATTTTAATGTTTTGCTGTGTGAGTTATAGCCCAGGTATCTGCTGCTGGGCAGTGAAGCTCGAGTACTTGCCAATGGCTGTCACTACGCAAATTTGTTGTTGAAGCAGAGAGAAACAGCACAAGGGAACCACCAGGTGCTTTTTGGCAAGCTCCTGAAATGGAACGAGAAGAAAGCAAAGACATTTTAGTCCAGACATTTAAGCCAATAGAACTGAACTACCTGATAACTCTTCTCTTTAGTAATTAACTTTGATAGATGCTTAGCAATTTTTGCGATTTATGATGTATTTATTTCTTTATTCATTTTGCTGCCGGTGAGATAGTGGATTGGTGGTTTGGAATATGACTCTTTTAAGGTTTTTTTTCTGTTATTCAAAAGGATTGTGTCCACTTGAAAGGTGAAGGTAATGCACAGGTAAAATCATTTGTTGGACAACTTTGTGGAGGTATGAATATGAAGAAAATGTGTTTTTAAAACATTGTTTGAGTTGTCCAACATGTCAGTGGTGTGCGGGTCCTTAAAAAGTCTTAAAACGTCTTAAATAACATTTTCCTAATAAAAGGCCTTAAAAAGTCTTCAATTCAGATTCGACGGGTCTTAAATATTTTTGGTCACATTACCGCTAAAATATCTTCAGTCTGACGGACCTAATGACTGTTTACTTTCATTGGACAGACCGAAAAAAAATTGTTTCTCCCCCCGCGGTACTTACTGCGTCATCATCAGACAGTAGCAGAATACAGGTCGAACGACCTTTTTTCTCTATGTTCTCATTTATTATACTAATAAATATAGGTCGAGCTACAGCTAGCTGACCACCAGCCTTCGAGCTAGTTTAACATGTTTTTTATATATATATATATATATATTTTTTTTTTTTTTTTACTTGCCCGACCAGACAAACAGTCTGATTAAAACTTAAGTGACAAAAAATAACCAGCGAAGCATTGAAACAGAAGATTCTTCTGATTTTAATACATGCAACGTAAACAGCATTTGATAATAGATAAGAATATTTCTGGTATCGAGGTCGTTCTGCCTGTCTCTTTGTAAAAGACTTCAAAACAAATGAGTGTAACATCAAACATAAAGAAACTCAGGAGAAACACACTGAGGTAAAAATTCTAAATGTGTAGTTTATTTATAACATGATATAGTCCAGTACCATACCAAGAGAGCTATTTTGCTATTCTTACGATTGCAAATGTTACATTGTCTTTAGTTCCATAAACAAGTAGTTAGTCAAGTAGTTATTACGTTACTTGCATTTTAGACACAATATTTACTGTTTTGTTCTGTTTCACCACCGAAAATAGTTCCAAACAAGGATCACAGCAGAAGTATAGGCTAGCACATTCTCCAAGTAATACACCGTGGTGTTTTGTTACTGAATGATTGAAAGCGTTTTTGAAGGAATCTGTTGTATGAACGACTTAATGCTCACTCATTTAGTGACTTACCGCCACCTACTGGTAGTTTAGTATGTTTAAAAGTATGCATCCCCCCCTCCCCCAGCATTTCATGTTTGTATATTTATAAATGCATTTAAAACATTAATCTCTTTTTTAATCTCATTATTTATTGCAGTTGTAATTTTGCACTGTAAATTATTTAAACTGACTGGTAACCGCTCTATAGAATTTACTGATAAATTGTAATAATTTGATATGAAAGGTGATGCATGCATTTAAAAAGTAAAAAATGCAGATTTAAATATGTAAAAGCTGATAGAACACTGATGAAAATATTGCTTCAGAATAAATTGTTTACCCCACCAAAAATCTTGGTGATGTGGTACTTTTGTGGGGATATTTTGTGTGGAATATTGTCTGCTGATAGGAAAAGTTCACTGTATATCGTAGTAATAAATATTACTCATTTCAGCAGTACAGTTTAGTTTTCTTTTTACATTAAACACAATAAATATTACATATATGTATGTAATATAATGTATATTTACATTACAGGTTTAGATCTTAAATTTCATTTCAGTGGTGTTAAAAAGGTCTTAAAAAGCCTTAAATTTCACTTCTTCATAGCTGTAGGAACCCTGGTTTAGGATGGAAGTACTTGTTTGTCTGAATAATAGACAAAGGGGCAAGGCGAAAAGGGCAGTAGGATTGCTTGGCAAACCTGTTTGGAAGCAAGACTTTTATTATTAATGCAGTTCATTTTGGTGCTGCTAATAATGCAGAAATTAGGGAAGACTGGGGTTTGTTGGCACAAATCTCTGGTGGAATAAACATTAACGGAACTAAGAACAAATGAAAAATCTTAGGTATAAAATAGTTCCTTTTAATGTCACAAAATATTACATTTTGTTAATTTATCAGTAAACATGTTTTGTAAAGTTCTACATTGTAAAATTATTATTAAAGTACAGTTATGTACACTGGAGTAATAGCTGCTAACAATTCAGCTTTGTCATCACAATATACGTTATATTTGAAAATATTAAAAAAAGGAATAATGTTTTACAATACTACTGTTTTTACTGTATTTTGTATTTAAAAAATGCAGCCTTGGTAACCACAAGAGACAACTTTCAAAAACTTTATTTATTTATTCGTACAATATTTAATAGTTTAAATTTTATTTATTTATTTTTATTTTTTTTGCCAAAAATGGACTTACTTCACTAGGTTTTAACCTTGTAATGTCTGGACAGAATCAGTGAGTGCAGGTTAAAAGGGCAAATATTCAGATGTTACATTTTTGTGGCAGAACCCACTTCCATCTCAGAATTTAACCCTGTGCCAGTCAATCCCCGGTGCAGACCGTCACGAGTTTCCTTGACATCAGTGGTTGCTCTGATTAGAGGACTATGCTGACAGTTGAGCATTTTATTTGCTGTTGTTTTTGTCATGTTGTGTTTGTTTCCTGAATAAGCATTTTTGTGGCATCTGTTGGTTTGTGGTTAGTGTTCGATTCCTCGTTTAGTAGCTTTGGAAACAACGGGAAACATGTCATTTTTATTTTTGTTTATTTATTATTTTTTTCGTAATTTATTTGATTCATCTGTAAGTATAAAACCATGTTCTTCCTCAAACATATTCAAAGGTTGGACTGCTAAATGCTGTCAGCACTCAGTGCTTACAGTTATTAGTTAACCACTAATGTTTGGGCTTGGAGAGAATATTTATTTAAGAAAGTTGTGAGTGTTGTGATCAAAAAAATACTGATCATTGAAGCCACTAGAAACATTATTTGTTTTAGCCTTTTGCACTGTAAAATGTGATTTGTTATAACCTAGTCACATTGACTTGATTTAAAATTTTTGGTACTGTTTAAACCAATATTATTTGTTGACAAATTACACACTTAAAGGCATAGTTCACCCAAATGAATGAATGCTTTTCAAAAAATGACTTCATTCTGTCATCGTTTACTCATACTTCCAAAACTGTATGAATTACTTTCTTCTGTTGAACATAAAAGAAGATATGGTGAAGAATCTGATTAGCCATTGCTGGTCCCCATAGTACAGAAAGAAAAAATATGAGCAATTTGTCTTTATATCCAATAAGACAGCAGAGGAAGTAGACAGGATTGAATCACAGCATTTGACTGTGGCATTGTACCATGGCTCATGCTTTGTTTTTTACTTAGTCTTATACTTTATACTTTACCCCTCATAATCATTTGCCAACATCTACTATAGTTATTATTTACTATGGATTTGTTTAAACTGCACAATAATCATATTCGTTTTTCAAATCCCGTTTTTAGGACTGACTGACCTCAAGGCCATAATGCAGTTAGTGAAATCAGATCTGTTCAGTGTATCTACATCAGTTGCAATTGTGATGACTTAAGTGTCAGTGGTGAGATACCAAGAGACACAAGAGAGTCATTTTGAGAAGAGAGGACAGAGATTTGGAAATTTTTCTTATGGTGTTTTCAAAATTTGGTCTAGCACTTTGAAAAAGCACTTTGGATTTGAAAAACACTCAAAATTCATCATAAATCACGGGATTTCAAACTGCAAAAATAAAAATTCTTCATCTTAATCAACATTTTTGTATGCTTTCCATTGGAAAAATAAAATAAAATAAGCCAAGATTCTTGTCAACAAGCACATGAGAAGATGAAGTGTATAAATAGGAAAACATTAGGGCTGCAAAACGATTAGTCACGATTAATTAAAAAAAAAAAATAGTTTATGTTTACACACTATATGTGTGTGTACCATGTCTATTTATTATGTATATATAAATACACACACATATATGTATATATTTGTGACGCGTCAGCTGCCTCCTCCCTGTTTATCATCGTCACGTCCGGTAATCGCCGCACTTCACCAGGCTCCCGACGGGAGTGGGTGTGCGAGAGAGGAGGAGCGCCGAAACAGCCAGGTCTAGTGGCGTGTGATGATCACCTCATCACCGCCGCTGTTGAAATGCCGGGCCGTTAAATCCCCCGGGAAGTGCCGTGGGCCAAGGAGGTCGAAGCCGCTGAATGAAGCCGCGGACCTGAGAGGGGAGCGCGTGCGGCCGCCAGACTCCGCCCCTTACCTGAACCCTTTACTTCTCGAACACTGCCCACCTTCACGGAACCCCCAGCACGACGAGGACACCAAATACCCTTTTTATTTTGGACACCTTATTTCCCCTTTTTGGACACTTTTTGGTTATGTTCAATAAAAGCCTCTCCGAGGCCTGACGTCACGCCCACTGTGTCTGTCGTTTGCTCTTCCCGCCGCAATATTTAAAAAAAAATATTTGTATGTATTTGTATGCAAACACTTGTACTGTATATAATGTGTATTATATATAAATATAACATTTTACATATAAATCTAATATATTTTTTACTTAGTATACATGTATGTGTATTTATATATACATAATAAATATACGCAGTACACACATATAACATGTAAACATAAACTTTTATTTTGATTCGTTAATTGCAACTAATCGTTTTGCAGCCCTAGAAAACATAACTAGTTTTCAGAGAATGTATGTCTTGAATGAAGTTTATTTTTCGTACCTTATTGGCAGCTATTTTACTTTTCTTTCTTTTTTTTTTTTTTTAAGAATAAATCTAATACAAATTTTGTGACCATTTTTTTTCTTTAAAGAAAAACAAAATACTGATTAAGAAATCAGTATTTAATCTGTATTAAAGTTTTTTTTATTTATTTATTTTTTGAACAGTACATTTAGATCACCTATATCAAAATGTGCATACTTTACTTTTTTTCTAAAGATGTTTTATTGCCAATATTCTGCATCTGATTGGTTTTACATGACTGTCAGCAATTCTCAATGTAAAAAATGAAATGGTCCAAATTATATTTGGTTCACTTATTTTCCAGAACACATTTGGAACAACACATAAGTAATGTGAATATAAATTGTTAAATCATTTGAAATCTATTACTGAATTAGCCCTGTAGGAGAGGTTCAGGCAACTGGAGCACTCAAGAAGATTGGCTCAGCCTTTGCTTGTTTAATAAAAAAAGACGTAAGAAGTACGATGCTTGGTTTATTCTCTCATGGAACGGGTCCAAGAAACAGTAGGTGGTTCAACTAATAGGCCCGACCCTTCGGCATGATTCAAAGGGCATTAAGAACCGGACCTCTTCAAACCAACAGCTCAATGATATGAGGTGCATAGGCTTAAGCAGCTATGAAAGCAAAAGAGAAAAATGACATGTGACATATTCCAAAGTGAAAATAAGTTAACATCACACATCAAAGCGCCTCTATGGCGATTTATCACAGCTGGGAGTGGAATAAAAAACTGGGTAGTCGTTTAATGCGCCATAACCAGTTCAAACAATTATAATCCGTAATCATCGAGACATAAAGTGATATGTTTATGACTGTTGTTATTAAAACCGGTAATAAAAGTCAAGATGCGAATTTAAAAACATGTATATGACATCGTACCTCAGTAATTTTTTATGTTAGTTCTCTAACAAATTCCATTTGCTTACTTCAGATGACATGAATGAAATGATTTAAACAGTTGTTGTTTTAAACGGTTAATTTAGTGACTTTTGAAATGGTCATTCTCTTTTAGATCTTGAACAAACTTAGTCCATTAAAGAGTACTGAGTAACTTGCATGTTGTTCATTCATGTTTATGCAAGTTCCCTTAATAATAACATGTTTTCTATGCAAAGTTTCTTGACTATGTATCTCTGATGCAGGGCTTACCTGAGCGTGAAGGAACTGAAAGAGCTGCTTCATCTAAGCAGTTCGGACACACTCAACGTGTTCTTCGCTAATAATTCAGCACGCGAGGAGCTTGCTGGGGTTGCCACCTGGCCATGGGCAAAAGAAGCCCTTACTCATCAAGGTAAGCTGGATCACAAGAGCTCATGAACACGATGAAGTGAACCCAAAAATGAAAATTCTGTCATCAAAGCAGAAGTTCACTTCCAGAACAAAAATTTAGAGATAATTTACTCACCCCCTTTTCGTCAAAGATGTTCATGTCTGTCTTTCTTCAGTTGTAAAGAAATTATGGTTTTTGAGGAAAACATTTCAGGATTTCTCTCCATATAGTGGACTTCAATGGTGCCCACGAGTTTGAACGTCCAAAATGCAGTTTAAATGCAGCTTCAAAGGGCTCTAAATGATCCCAACTGAGGAAGAAGGGTCTTATCTAGCAAAACGATCGGTTATTTTCGAAAAACCTCAAATTACCTCAAATGCTCGTCTCGTGTAGCTCTGCGTGAACTCTGTGTATTCTGGTTCAAGACAGTTAGGATATGTCAAAACTCCCATCTCATTTCTTCTCCAACTTCAAAATCGCCCCACATCGCTATTTTACCTTTTTTGTAAAGGGCGTTCTTTGTACGTTCACTTTGTAAACACTGGGTCGGTACTTCTGCAGCGATGTAGGACGATTTTGAAGTTGGAGGAGAAAATGAGTTGGGAGTTTTTTGACCTACCCTAACTGTCTTGAACAGAGTTTATGCAGAGCTAGACAAGACGAGCATTCGAGGTTAAAAAGTATATAAATTGTAAAAAAAAAATAGAAAATAACCGATCGTTCCGCTAGATAAGACCCTTCTTCTTTGGCTGGGATCATTTAGAGCCCTTTGAAGCTGCATTTAAACTGCATTTTGGAAATTCAAACTCAGTTCACCATAGAAGCCCACTATATGGAGAGAAATCCTGAAATGTTTTCTTCAAAAAACATAATTTCTTTATGACTAAAGAAAGAAAGACCATCTTGGACATCTTGGATGACAAGGGGGTGTGTAAATTATCTGTAACTTTTTGTTCTGGAAGTGAACTTCTCCTTTAATTACTCACCCTTATGTCGTTCCAAACCTGTAAGACCTTAATTCATCTTCGGAACACAAATTAAGATATTTTTGATGAAATCTGAGAGCTTTCTTATTCTGCATAGACAGCAATGCAACTACCATGTTCAAGGCCTGGAAAAGTAGTAAGGACATTGTTAAAATAGTCAAGGTAACATCAGCGGTTCAACCAATGTCAAAAGTACCGGCTCCTGCATCAGCAGCACTACGTGTATGCATCGAGGTACTTTCGTGAACGTGTGGCAGAGACTGACACGGAAGAGAAGAATTTGTTGAATGAAGTCGTTATTTTTGCTTTCTTTGTGCACCAAAAGTTCTTGTAGCTTCGTGAAATTACGGTTGAACCACTGATGTCACATGGACTATTTTAACAATTTCCTTACTACCTTTATGGGCCTTAAATGTGTCAGTTGTGCTGCCGTCTATGCAGGGTCAGAAAGTTCTGACGAGTTTAGAAAGACATGAGGGTGAGTGATCAATGACAGCATTTTCACTTTTGGGTGACTATCCATTAAATGATGAAAACATAGCATATGACATGATTTGACTAGACTAAACTACATGAGATCGGACTATAGCTCAGTTAGTCCCTGCTGGTAGATGTTGTAATTACACTGTCTAGTTTTAAAAAGCATCTTTTGTCTATTGATGGCCTTTCAAAATTTTTTTTTTTTTTTTTTTTTTTTTTGCAGGTAACATAAATCACAAATATTTCATCACATTAGGGCAGATGTTCTTAAAAGCATGAAATGGATTTATATTTTCCACTATATTTGACATCACAGCTCAGTACTGTGAAAAGGGCTGGGGCTGTGTGCATTTTTGGAAGGGATAAAAAGCAGGCTTTTAACAGAACTTTAAAATAAAAGACAAACTAATATTTCAAAATAAAAGACCGTTACGCTAGATATGGCTCTTGGCCTCCAAATCCAACTGGGTTCGTTCTACCATGGACAATGTCAAGTTAAGAACTCAGTTGTTTCCCATCACTACATTCCCCACCGCACATGTGTTTTTTGTACCTAATGCCATACATCTTCTTGTTCATGACTTGCTTTTTTTGATCGCCTTAAATCTTTTCTTTAAAGAAACACATTCTTGTCTCTTCATCCTTGTTGTCTGTATTTGCCTTTACAAGATTAATGGGCCGTAATCTCAAGCATAAAAGAAAACACTTGCAGCACGCATAGATTTCCCTGTAGATTGCCTCTTAATCATTAAGGTCGTCCACCGGGAGAGAAGAAAACGAACTCAACAACAACCAAACAAAAACAAAAGAAGGGTATTACGCTGTTGCTGTTGCCATCTCCATCCAACTGCCAGCTGATTTTATAGCACTCGTCGTTGCTGTGTTTTAGAGCTCATTAAAGCGATCTCAGTTAAGTCCAGCTCCTTTAAAAAGGAGATTTCTCTCAAGCAGGAAGGTTTCTTATATAAGTCCACCTCCTATTGGTTCAGGATGCATGATCAGACATTGTGGTCTTGGCTTTTTGGGTTATAGCTTTTGTTAATGAGATCATTTTGGCCTGTGCATAGAATGTGAACTTTTAAACCGATATTAGCATGAGTAATTAGCGCCAACTTGCTTTTGTGAGCTTGAATTTGGTCATGCATTTTCATGAATTAACATACAGTCTGTTTCTAATGTATATGTGATAACACTTTGCATTTATGTTTAAATTGTTAACATTTAGTTACAATTAGGGCTGTCAAATGATTAATCGCGCTTAATCGCATACAAAATAAAATTCTGTACACTGTAAAAAAAACAATTTGTTGAGTCAGCTTAAAATAATGTGTTACCCTGCTGCCTTAAAATTTTAAGTTCAGTCAACTAAAATAAGTTTAGTCAACTTGAAATGTTAAGTTGTACTAAGTAACAACTTAGATATTTGTGTTTGCTAAACTTAACAGATGGGTAAGTAACCCAGCTGCCTTAAAATTTTAAGTTGATTCAACTCAAATATCTAAGTTGTCACTTAGTATAATTTAACATTTTAAGTTGAATAAACTGAACTTAAAATTTTAAGGCAGCCAGGTTACAAATTATTTTAAGTTGACTCAACAAATTGTTTTTTACAGTGTACTGTGTGTAATTATTATGTATATATAAATACACACGAATTAATGTATATATTTAAGAGAAATATATTATCTATGTAAAAAATATTTGTATTTATATATAATATAAATAATATAAAAATTATAATAAATACATATACTTGTAAATATTTCTTATATATTGTGACGAGTCGGCTGCCTCCCCCCTAACTATCAGCTTCACCCCGTCGGCAATCGCCGCCCTTCACCAGGCTCCCGACGGGAGTGGGCGTGTGGGAGGAGGAGGGGCGCTGAAACATCCAGGTCTGGCGGCGTGTGATGAGGCACACCTGATGTGAATGAAGCCTCATCACCGGCGCTGTTAAAATGCCGAGCGCGCCTCTCCTCAGGAGACCGGTCTCTTCCCCGTGCATGCACGCTGGTGTCCTCGTGGGTCCAGGAAGGGGTGAAGAGGGAACCAGCGCCGCCGTAGGACGAGCTCCCAGACCCCGCGGGTCCGGATGAGGATCGCACCCGTGACGGCTCACGGGCTAAATGTGATCGGGCGTTTCATCCCCCAGAAGTGCCGCAGAGGTGCAGGAGGACGATGCCGCTAGAGAAGCCGTCGCCCCTCGCACCCCGGACCTGAGCGGGGAGCGCGTGCGGCCGCCGGACTCCGCCCCTTACCTGGACCCTTCCCTTCAGAACACTACCCCTCCTTCATGGAACCCCGTCACGTCGAGGACACCAGATCCCCCTGTTTATTTTGGACACTTTTTCCCCCTTTTTTGGACACTTTCTTTTATTGTTTAATAAAAGCCTCTCCGAGGCCTGACGTCACGCCCACTGTGTCTGTCGTTTGCTCCGCACCCGTGACAATATGTACCTGAATGTGTTTGTATTTATATATACAAAATAATTGCACACAGTACACACACGTTTATTAGGCAAACTCAAACTTTTATTTTGTATGCAATTAATCGCGATTAATCATTTGACAGCCCTAGTTACAATTTAACAGCATTTATTAATCTTTTAGGTATCATATAAACAATTTAACAGCATTTATTAATCTAGAGTACTGGTAATTTCTTAAAGGGGACATCAGATGCCAATTTTCCACAAGTTGGTATGATTCAGCAACATACTTTGTTTAAAATGGTTGTGTAAAACACAGTTTTTACATGGTCACAAACAGCTCTGTTCACAGAGATCTGTTTCGGTGCATGTCTCTTTAAATGCTAATGAGCTCTGCTCACCCCGCCCCTCTCTTCTGTTTTTTGTGTATTCGTTGGTGCATTACCATCAAAAACAAAACTAATCCACTGCGTCCTTTTGGCTCTGATGTCAGGAGCAAATGAAGACTCTTATGTACACTTTTACATCCAATTACAAAACACATGCATTGTTTACGAGACGTTGTCGCTACAGCTGCTCGAGCGTGGAGAAAATGGCAGACAGCCATTCAATCAACAGGTTGAGGGAGGAAATATGCAAATACGGGACAGTCAGTAAGCAGCCGTGGGCGGGGTCTGAGCAATATGATGTCATACTGCTCAGAAAATCAAAACGGCTTGATAAACGAGAGTGTTTAGGTTGTTGGAGATTAAAAAAAAAAGTGAATGGATTTTTTAACAATACAGGGTGGTTGTGTCCACACACTGCTAAGACACATTTATATGCAAACTCGATTTAAAAGTACTTCGAATTTTATATTCATTTTTGTTGTTATATTTCTACACCTTGAAAATAGATTTTAAGGGGTCCTTGGTGTCCTGATCACCTTGTCATGTTTTGTTTTGCTCTCAATTGTCCCGTTAATGATGTGAGGAGAGAGGTGGTCTGAGACATGAAAGGTGGCCCCTTTCTTATTTTAGCAGAGATATGGCTCCATTCTTATTATGCCTATAATCCACCTCTGCTTTTGATTTACCATCATGTCAGAAACAGTCTTTGGTGCAAGAGGATCTTTGTCCACAAATGTTTCGCTGGACCTGCATGGAGGTTAAAAAGCAAGATTAGTTTCTCATAAATTAGAAGACGCGGTATGGTTTTATGGTTTAATTTCACATAAATCACAAGCTTATTTGCGAGAGTACCTTGATGTCTTATACCAAGGAACAAGGTCAAACTACTGCTTTGAATGCTTTAAGTGAAATCAGACCATGGCATGGACTGCTGATCTTGTGGTGTAACTGTAAACGATCTGTGTCTGTCAGACGTGTCTAGCCAAGCTCTGTCCATTTGGCTGAACTCCCATAAAACATGGATATTTCCTAAATAAAAAGGTTGTTCGCTCAAATCTTGTATATCCGCTGTAAATGGCCTGTCTGTGGTGGAGCGCAAACCTCCAGAAGAGAAAGATTTTCGCAGATGCCCACATAAACTGACTTCTGTTTTTAATTAGTAAACAAATCCTGTTTTTGCTTTAAAACCTAATAACTTATATAAACTACAAGTTCAGTATAACCAAAATTATGCAAATTAGCCTCACAATGTCATTTCATATTTGTTCTCAGACAACATGGATTTTAAAACTGTTATAAATGTCACATTGTTTTAAGCTTTTTATTACATTATTTGGATATAAAACCAGATGCCAATGTGTTATTTTTCAGCAGGTGTGGGATCTTAAATGCATTTTAATGTTCTGAATGTGGTTAGAACATTAGACAACACTGATAACCAGATGTACTGTTCTTTCTGTTAATCCTAGCTGCGGTGGTCTCGTTTTACAGGATAGTGCACACTGTTTTATGCAGCAATATCTCAGAATGAATCATTTTCATATACTTGCAGACTCCTGGCTTTAAGATTAAAGTTAGCTTGAACATTTACACCTCAGTGTTCTGTTAGGTTAAAGTTTTTATATTGTTAGATCAACTGCAGAGATGTCGATTTGTGTCATTTTTTTAGGTGGAATGATTCTTAACCCCTCCTACTTTGGCACCAAAGGACATAACAACACCATGATCCATGAGATGGGTCATATTTTGGGGCTGTACCATGTGTTTAAGGGTGTGAGTGAACGCGAGTCATGTGATGACCCCTGTCAAGAGACCACCCCATCTATGGAGACGGGAGATCTGTGTGCTGATACAGCGCCAACGCCAAAGTCGAAAGTTTGTCACGATCCTGATCCAGTCAATGACACATGTGGCCTTACTCAATACAAAAACACACCCTACAACAACTACATGAGTTACACAGGTAATCATGATTAGAATAAACCAATGTGAATAAACCAACTGAAATATCAATTGTGAAAGAATTAATTTTTTTTTTTCCTTTTACAGATGATGACTGTACAAACCACTTTACACCCAATCAAGTAGCACGGATGCACTGCTATATTGATTTGGTCTACAAAACGTGGGTCCATGGCAGAAAGCCCACCCCTGTTCCACTTGCACCAGTGGTGATTGGTCAAGATGCAGATTTCGTCACCATTCATTGGCTGAGCCCAGTCAGTGGGCCACTTGCCCACAGGTAAAGTTAGGAGCATACATATAACAGACAAAATGGAAATAAATGTTTCTCAATACAAATATTTATTCATTCACGTTACACAATTTCTTGTATTCTCAACGATGTTATGAGAAATTCACTTCGTTTTGTCATGCAACTGATTTTTATATGATTTGGTTTACAAAATCCATTTCTACTTGGTTATATAAATGCAAGGTTCTGTTATGAAACTCTAGATGGTGCAGACTGATGGGTCTTCACATATTCACAGCATTTAACTACTTGGCACAAGCTAATTGGTTCATATTGCATACGCAGTCGATGAGCTTGCTGCTTTACATTTAAATTGCTGGTTAGCATTCATTAAAGCATTTCACAGCACGCTTTCAGAGTTGCTCTAAAACCCTCCACCTCCCCAGCTCCACCTGTATAGATCTGCTACGGGTTATTTTATATGCTCCATATCATCCAAGATGTTCATGTCTTGCTTTCTTCAGTTGCAAAAAAATTAAGTTTTTTGAGGAAAACATTTCAGGATTTTTCTCCATATAGTGGACTTCAAAGGTAGCCAATGGGTTGAAGGTCCAAACTGCAGTTTAAATGCAGCTTCAAAGGGCTCTACACAATCCCAGCTGAGGAATAAGGGTCTTATCTAGCAAAACAATCAGTCATTTTCTTAAAAAAAAAGAAATGATCTATTTTTTAACCACAAATGCACTTTTGCACTAGCTCTGAAATGCGTATGTTCAACTTCATGTATTGCATAATCACGTTGGAAAGGTCATGTGTTGTTAGTTCATCATCTTTAAACTTGAGATCAGAAAGTTAGGGTAGGGTGAAAAAGTACATCTCATTTTCTCCTCCAGCATCATTGTTTTTACCCTTTTTTTGTAAAGGGTGTTTGACTTTCTTTGCACATTCTCTTTGTAAACACTGGGTCGGTACTTCTGCCAACGTCATACGTGACCTTTCCAACCTGACTACTTATTGTGTGAGGTCGAGCTAGTGCAAGACGAGAATCTGTGGTTAAAAAGTATATAATTTTTAATTATTTTTAGAAATTGACCAATCGTTTCACTAGGTGAGACCTTTATTCCTCAGCTGGTATTGTGTAGAGCCCTTTGAAATTGCAATTTGGACTTTCAACCCATTGGCCATCATTAAAGTCCACTATATGGAGAAAAATCCTGGAATGTTTTCCACAAAAAACTTTTTCAAAAATTCTTTGCAACTGAAGATGAGCATCTTGGATGATATAGGGGTGAGTGAATTATCTGGAAGTTTTTTGTAAGTGAACTATTTCTTTAACTGGGTGTTGAATGTCATCAAATCCCACAGCAGGGTATTTAAATTTAAAATGGAAATGCACCTGAAAACATGTAAATTTAAACTTGTCATGTTCTATATGTGATTCCATTGCTGTCGAAATCAAATAGCTCACGCTTAGCAAAAGCACATGAAGTGACGTATTTTGAGTCCCCCACTTCATATGATATATCGGTCTTTTTGTATACTTTTTAAAAAGGCTATTCTCTTTGGCTGTGTAGGGAAGGTGACATGAACTGTCACCTCTGTGATGAGAACGAGGCGCTCCATCAGTACGCCCATGAGGCCACTTCTCCTCACGCCTGTGATTCCACTGGATACTGGACACCGGAGGAAGCAGTGGGTTAGTACTCAGTCGTTCTTTATTAGAGTGTTTAACTTTACATGTGCAAACACAGATAGGCGGAATGATACAAACCATAAAAAAAAGTCTCATTGCTGTTGGGCTGTATGTCAGCGCTGTTGAAATCCCATTCAAATTAGAGGAACAGAACTAACTCCTGTATTATAGTTTTTATATCTCGATCACACGCATATGTCACGAATTGTAAGATGGTGAGCGCATGACTGGATGCCGTCTCTGACATAAATGTTGTTGGACGTGTGCTTGATCCTCAACACACCACTGAATATGTCACGAATGATCGTCGATGTAAAAAACAATACCTGCGCTTTGATTAATGAGGATAGAGAGAATTTAGCCCTGGCTTCTTTCTCCGAACTTGTGCATTCACATTCAGGTGGATCGTTCAGTCTCATGCGGGCCAGGTGCGTGCAAGTCTGGAAAAATTTAGGGAATAAATCATTAAATCATAATTGCCTGGATAAAAAACACTCTTTTTGCCATCAATGAATAAAAAAGGCCCTTGGCACAGCTTCAAGTTTTGGTAATATTGGGTGGCGTCCAGAAGCGGCCCTTCATAAAAAGCGATGTGCATCCTGTGCAGCGTTTCAACTTTATTCCTCACGTAACAGATGTTACTGATTATTCTAATCAGAAATCTCTTAGCATCTGGCCTGCCCACTCACTGACGTGTCACGGATAAGACTGTGCTTTGAAAAGTCCGCCCAAACTGTGGAAATCCTCCCCTGGTATGCAGTCGTTTTCATAAAGCACGGTATCATGAGAGAGGTCGAACATAAACTCATCCAGCTAGGTGGTAGTGGAGAGTGATTTTTGGCCCCGAGTCTTGTTTTGAGAAACAGATTGATGAGAAATGAAGCCTTAAATTTGAAAATAAAAATATATATCTCTACGAAAACAATATCTTTGCGATATTAATGATGAATGAGATTTAATACCATCGGTTGAGGTCTGTAATAAATTACGGTAACCTATTGTTTTTGGTTTATTTTTAAAAACATGATAGAGTGCATGATGACTACCTAATGTGAATTATTTTGTCGGTCAGTTAATCATGTCAGAAAGACTTTAAGAGCAATATGACAACACTGTTTGTGTAGGATGAAATAATGCTCGTGGTAATACCACGGTGAATCATTTGATAACTGTATTAGCACAGGCCAATTCAATACCAACAAATCATACCGCACTTGGACCTCAGATCTCACATCTTGTAGCGCTCGCCGCTGCTTACCTGTACCGTACCCTCGGTGTGTGCTATAAGGCAGCTTTTTTGAGAAATAAGGCTTGAGCCAGGGCGAGCAGAGACCTGGTTAAGGTTGCTGAAAGAAGGAAGGATGACACGCTCACAGATCTCGCCGCATTGCTTCTCCCGGCGGGAGCATTACGCCACATCTGATACAGTCATTAATTCTACCCTGTGTGGAGGCCCTCGCTCTGTTTATCTGACCAATTGAGTTTTATGGTTTGCCTTGGCCTGCTGCTGTTTACCCTGTACACATCCACACATGTGAGGCCACGCTGGGTGCAAAGGAGCGCTCTGTGACTCAAGGCTGCTGTCTGTCTATCTGTCTCTTTCGACCTGGAGTACAGTTTAATCTATCATAGTAAAACCTTTCGGAGGCAGAGAGTTCACATGGCCTGATATTAAGACTTGTGCTCTTTACATTAATACACAATAGTTCACTAAACCGTTGTGTCAGTATTCGGGGACAAAAGCGCCTGACCTATTCATTAGCCCCCTGAAGGCTGTATTTATCTCCTTTCTATGTAAATGATATGTATTATAAAAATTACAGGTCTATTAAGGGAAAAACTGTGCTTTTTGCCTGGAGTAATTAACAACCATTATTTTTGGCTGCAAAAAAAAGAAGGCTGAGATTGCTTTAATACTTACATCCAGTATAAACAAGCAAATCAGTATAAATAATTTAATATCCCGACAAGATAATAACCATTATCAGCCAATTTTTGCACATTTTGCTACATTTTTTTTATTGTTCATAAAGTGTAACTTTTATTTGATTTTATATATAAATATATTTATTTGATTTACACTACTGTTTTTTTTTTTTTTTTTCAAGGAAATTAACACTTTTATTTAGCAAGGGTGCATTAAATTGATCAAAAGTGACAGAAAATGCATATATGTGACCCTTGACCACAAAACCAGTCATAAGGATCCATTTTTTGAATAAATAACCTTTCCAGTGATGTGTGGTTTGTTAGGCTAAAACAATATTTGGCCGAGATACGACTATTTGAAAATCTGCAATCTGAAGGTGCAAAAAAAGCTAAATATTGAGAAAAATCGCCTTTAAAGTTGTCCAAATGAATTCTTAGCAATGCGTATTACTAATAAAAAATAAAGTTTTGATATATTTACGGTAGGAAATGTACAAAATATCTTCATGGAACATGATCTTAAGTGTTGGGCAAAGTTACTTTTAAAAGTAATGCATTACAATATTGCGTTACTTCCTAAAAAAAGTAACTAAGCTTACGTTAATTACTTTTTATGGAAAGTAATGTGTTATGTAACTTTTACATTACTTTTTAAATCTGGGCAGGGCTTGCTTGTTTGTTTTTAATATAAAAAGTTATTTTTTTGTCAAATGTAAAAACCCTTTCACAAAAGAAGAAAATTCAACACTCTTCAGCAATGAAAAAAAGAACAAATGTTAGTTTATCTTGAGTAATTTTTGCTTATTAGTGTGGTTGATTTGGATCATGGAAGGTCAGCAGCAAAGACACTGGTTAATAAAATGGGATTAAATACATAAAGGATATTTGTATTGTTTAACATTTAATTATTTCAGGTTTGCATCATATTCTGAGTTGCATTTCACTGTTTTTATTCATGCATTACAGAATTAATGCATGTTTACATTTATTGCAGAACTGATTTCTCTCAACTTGGGGACAGGAGAGCTTTCAATCAATAAATGGTGGGGAAAAAAAGTAACCGGCATTACTTATTTGAAAAAAACTCAGATATCTTCTTGTAAATTAAAAAGTAATGCGTTACTTTAACTCACGTTATTTGTAATGCGTTACCCCCAGCACTGATGATCTTTAAGTAATATCCTAATGATTTTTGGCATAAAGGAAAATCAATCATTTCGACCCATACAATGTATTTTCGGCTATTGCTATGAATATACCCGTGCAACTTAATACTGGTTTTGTGTTCCAGTTGTGCAGTTTCCACAAAAATATTAAGCAGAGCAACTGTTCTGCTTTGATTATATAAAAATCTTTTTTGACCACCAAATCAACATATTAGAATGATTTCTGAAGGATCACGTGACATTAAAGACTGGAGTAATGAGTGCTGAAAATTCAGCTTTGCCATTACAGGAATAAATTACATTTTTAAATATTGCAGTATTATTGATCAAATAAATGCAGCCTAATCAACCCCAAACTTTTCAACTGTAGGTGTCTGGATTGCAGTAGTGAGCAAGGCTGTACAGTCCTGTCAAAGTCTGGCAGATTGTAGTAGTCTGCTGCTCAGGCATTGATCGTATGCGTAATTAAATGGCGCTATCAGTGGGCGTAGTTAATTCTTAGTGATGTCCCCCCGATGTCCCCCGATGTGTTTGCGAGAGTGCCGCCCCAGGGCTCTCCTGGGATTACCTTCTCCTGTCTCGCTCCTGTTCTTCAGGCCACCGAGGGCATTAACTCTTAGTTTAATAAATTATTTTGTGAGCCCTGTCTGTCCCAATTAAGGCGCCAATCTGTCTCCTTTGCCAAGTTGCACCTGGGTCTTACGGTCGATTGAGGTCTGGGGAAATGTGCTTCACATCCATTGCCAAGACATGTGGTTTTTCCCAGACACTCTCTCTCTCTGTTTTCCCTTTCACTCGGTTTCTCCCTCCTTGCCTCCCATCCTGTCTTTTTTGAAAATTGTCATAACAAGATTGAAGATTCAAGAGATTAAATGGTTGTTCATAACAAACGCAGAATTGCTCAGTTCCAAAATCGAGTGAGGTTTAATGTGCACTCCCAATACAAATGCTGTTCTATCTAGGGATAGTTCATCTAAAAATGAAAATTCTGTCATTGATTACTCACCCTCATCTCGTTCCAAACCCGTAAGACTTTCGTTCATCTTCTGAACACAAATGAAGACATTTTGAATGAAATCCAAGAGCTTTTTGACCCTCCGTTGATAAGTTAAGGTGGAACCACTGATGTCACATGGACAATGTGAAAGTGGCCTTGAAAGTGTCAGTTGTGTTGCTGTCTATCCAATGTCAGAAAGCTCTCAGATTTCATCAAGAATATCTTCATCTGTGTTCCAAAGATGAACAAAGGTCTTACGGGTTTCCTTACTTCAGGACAATTAGAATGCTACCTTAGAAGCAGGTTTGCAAAGAGGCAGCTCCCAGAGATATTGAGTGTGTGTATAAATCCAGTGTACAAAGCAGCCCACTATTTTGTCAAGTTTTTGAATGCATTGCTATTGAAATGCCCATTTTAGGGCTAAAATGCCAGTTTTATTGCAGTGAATTATCTCATCCTTCCAGGTGTATGCCCCTTTTGCCAAAAAGATTCTTAGCTTTTGATGGCAAGTTACAGTATTTTCTTTTTGGCTTTGGATGAGGTTTGCGTGTGTGTTTTTGCAGGGGCCCCTGATGTGTACCAGCCATGTGAGCCCAGCATGCAAGCCTGGAGTCCTGAAGTTAACCTGTATGAGCCCAACATGACTACGCCGTGCCCCCAGATCGAAGGCTGCGTGTTGGAACTGCACTTCCTTCACCCGGTTGTCCCTGACAGTTTGACCGTATGGATCACTTACACCTCAGCCAGTGAGTACTGTCTGAATATATCAAACACCTGACATTATAGGAATATACACTGCTGTTCAGAAGTTTGGGATTAGTAAGATTTTTCTTATTTTAGTTTTGGAAATAAATGAATACTTTTATTTAGCAAGGGCACATTAAATTGATCAAAAGTGAAAAATACTTTTACATTGTTATTTATGTTTCAGGTAAATGCTGTTATTTTGAAATTTCTAATCACAGTTTTCTCCAAAATATCAAGCAGCAAACTGTTTTCAACATTTATTATAATAATGAAGTTTCTTGAGCAGCATATTAAAATTTTCTGAAGGATCATGTGACACTGATGACTGGAGTAATGGCTTCTGATAATTCAGCTTTGCCATCACAGGAATAAATTATATTTTAAAATAATTAAATTGTAATAATAATGCTTGACAACTATATATGTAATGATGCAAACTGATACAAATATGTGACGATTCAAGTTGGTTGAGATGTTAATCAAATCGGGATACAACTGACCCTTTGCAAGAAGTTTGATTGACAGGCAATCTGACCAATTATAACGCAGATTTTTTCAGACAAACAAACCAATAGTAGAGTAGATTAATGTAGAGTAGACATATTTTCGCGGTTGAAACAAGATACCTTCTGATGTTCATTCGTGTTTACCAGTAAAGAGCAAGAGATGATAGGTTCACATGCCGCTTGAATTGAGGCGCTACAGCGATCTGTTACGACACATTAAAGAGCCACAAAACAATTTTTACTGTTTGAATTTCTCGTCTCTTCTCGTCTTATTTACTTGAAACACAAAATAAACATGAATGGATATCAGAACATATTTTATTTCAACCACAGAAAGACATCAAACTTTTTCAAGTTTAAGTCCACCGAAGTTAATCTACTCTCCTGTCTAATTTGTTTGTCAGACATAATGGCTGATTCTGCGTTATGGTCAGATGACCTGTCAATCAAGCTGCGAAGAGTCAATTATCTAGATGGTATTTTCTTTTCATCTTACTTCCGTATAATGCATAATAATGTTCATAAGCGCAGCGGTGCTTTGTTTACAGTGGCAACCGAGGAAACGCTGAATCGCTGCTGTTCCATAAGTGCCACCTGCTGGCAGAGAGTGAATTTGCGCTCTCATTCAGCCTGTCTGCTGTTTTTGTTTCATGCAGAGATTTTATGAAGTATAGCTTCACAGAATTGAAGTCAGACTGTTCTGTTTTTGCTTCAAATTTTAAAATCTAATTTAGATTAAAAACTGCTCTGGATTGTGAGTAAAATACAGCGGTTTCCTCTAATTTTTTAATGGAAAGAGCACAGGCAAAGCCTGTTTATATCAAGAGTTTTCTTTTATTTCTGTTATTTATTTATTTTAATCAGCCTTTGTTTTAAATTTTCAGTTTAGTTTTGTTATTTTACATATTTACATTTCACAAAGAAAAATGCCGCATTTGTCCAAGCAATAATAAAAGGATGCTTTTTCATTTATAATTTGTCTTAAATCTCATTGTGTCATAAAATCAATATCATGAATCGAAACGCATCGTGAGTTGACTGAATTGTTACATACCTGTTAAAGGAGAAGTCCACTTTCAAAACAAAGATTCACATAAAATGTACTCACCCCCTTGTCATCCAAGATGTTTATGTCTTTCTTTCTTCAGTCGTAAAGAAATGATGTTTTTTGAGGAAAACATTTCTGCATTTTTTTCCATATAATGGACTGATATGGTGCCCCGATTTTGAACTTTCAAACAGTTTAAATGCGGCTTCAAACGATCCCAAATGCGGTTGTAAACGATCCCAGCCGAGGAAGAAGGGTCTTATCAAGCGAAACGATTGGTTATTTTCATTAAAAAAAAATACAATTTAAATACTTTTTAATCTCATGCGCTCATCTTGCCTTTCTCTCCCTGGACTCAAGACTGTTAGGGTACGTCAAAAAACTCCAATCGTATTTTCTCCCTCAACTTCAAAAATTATTTCAAAATCATCCTACATCGCTGCAGAAGTACCGACCCATTCACTACAAAGTGAACATGCAAAAAAAATCAAACACCCTTAACAAAAAAGGTAAAACAGCGCTATAGGACGATTTCGAAGTTGAGGGAGAACATGAGATGGGAGTTTTTTTCGACATACCCTAACTGTCATGAACCGGAAAAAAACAGAGGTCGGGAAGAGCAAGACAAGACAAGCATTTGGCATAAAAAAGTATATCAATTGTATTATTTTTATTAAAATAACCAATCGTTACGCTAGATAAGACCCTTCTTTCTCGGCTGAAAAAATTTCAGACTCTGTGTGCAAGAATCTTTACTGAGCATAAAGAACTTCAAAAATCATACCCACCCCAAAGTTATGAACAACAGTGCATTAATGTTTTATAGGAATGAATTCTTCTGTTTTCTTTTTCCACAGATCAAAAGGCAATTGCTAATATCGCATTCATAACGGAGAACGGCGAGATGATCCACACAGGTCCTCAGCATGCTTTCTGTGACATTCCTTTGACCCTCCATTTACATACTAGTAAGAAGGTCAAGGCCGTTAAAATCTCCACCTTTGATAAGAAGCTCGAGATCGATGCTGTTTTGCTGACCTCGCGGCCCCAGAATCCTCTCTGCTCCGGCTGCCGCCCGCTTCTCTACAGAGTGCTCAGAGAACCACCAATCAGAGACGAGCAGAATCCCGTCATCGTCAAACAGCCCACATACACTGACAGGTAAGAAAATGCGTCTGCGTATGATTAACAATGGTTCTTTATTATGTATGTAGACTCTTTGAAAGACTATATTTTGAAATATTTATTTAAAATTGGCGAGTCATTAGTAATCCTGTCAAGCGCTTTCAAATAATAATGTCTCTGTCATGTTTTTATTGTGTTTCTAGTTGATTTACAGCATTTCTGGGAGTATTATTTTAAGTGTGGCTTAAGTATAAATGCTGGACATGATGTGTTTCTAAAGCTGTCACTGAATTGTACCTTCAGCGTATCACTAGTCAAGTATTGTGCAATGGTTTATTCGAAGGAATGCCTGAAAAAAATCATTTCCACAGCCAAGACAATAAGAAGAATAACAATATCACGGATTTGACGTTGTCATTTCGTTAGCCATTAATTTTACAACCATCAGCGCGAAGCCAATTTCTGTTCGGTTCCTGTCACATTTTATTCTGCTTGTTCCAATACAAATTCATCAACGGGCACTGGATTGTTGTTCAAGTACTTGCAATAGGTCAAAATGTCCAGAGATTAATAGTGTGGATCAGAGAATGTAACATATCCAGAAACGTTCCTTCCACAAGTCCTGTAAGCTCAGAAAGATGGAAACTCTACTGGGAATTGAGCTATGTGGATAGGGAAAGGAAAGAAAGACAGATTGGATCCTAGAGAGAGAGGTAGAGAGAGAGAGACAGACAGAGAGAAAGAGAGAGAGAGAGAGTGGTACAATGAAACCCTGGAATATAAACCAAATGTGACCGCTTTACCCGTAGAAACAGTAAACACCCGTGGCTGTTTGTAGCTGCTCTGAAATTGTTTCCAGTGTCTCGCTAAAGGGAGTTAGTGTGCTTGATGTACTTAGTGTGCAGTGACTAAGTGAGAGACCTGTCATTTGGCATGGGAGACAAAAGAGTGACAACGAGAACAGGGGAAAAAGGGAGTGGGAGTGAAGATGGTTTTGTGGGAAAGTAGGCTAC
The DNA here is from genome assembly GCA_036247105.1 of Cirrhinus mrigala. NCBI lineage: Eukaryota > Metazoa > Chordata > Actinopteri > Cypriniformes > Cyprinidae > Cirrhinus > Cirrhinus mrigala. The sequence goes on along the minus strand of CM070008.1, from coordinate 24,687,596 downwards.
AGTGCCACCGTGAGGTCTGCAGAAAAAACAAAGCACTTTCCATCAAATGGGAAACAAACTGGTGCTTAACCTTCAGAAAATGTTGGTCGTTAACCTTGGGAGGACCCGTACTAAATATTATATGAGCTGTTTTATTTTCTTTGCATTTTATATGAGGTTTAGAGATTTGGACTACATTAAGGTCACATTGATATTAAACTCCTATTTTGTTATATGCTAGCAAATAAATTAATTTATTAATGTTCACTAAGTCTGCATTTATTTGATCTAAAATATATTAAAACAGTATTATACTTAAATATTATTTTAAAATGTACTAAATGTAATTTAAAGTAACAATTTTAGTCTAATGTATTTAATTTTCTTCTGATGATTAGAAGCTTTAAAAAGAACAACATTAAGTAAATAAATAAATAAATGCTCACCAAGATGCATTTATTCAATCAAAAGTACAATAAAACAGTATCATAGTTACTTTTTTACTAAATTTAATTTAACATATTAACATATATTTTTATATGTTTAGTTTATTTCTGATGATTAAAAGCTTTAAAAAGAACAACAACAACAACAATAAATAAAGAAAGAAAGAAATTAAGAAATGCTCATTAAGACTGAATTTATTTGAACAAAATAAAGTAAAACAGTATCATAGTTAAATATTACTTCATTACTAAATTTAATTTAAAGTAACTTTTTTGGTATAATATATTTAATAGATTTCTGATGATTAGGAACAACAACAACAACAACAACAGAAATAAATAAATAAATTCTCACTAAGACTGCATTTATTTGATCAAAAATACAGTAAAACAATATCTTAGTTAAATATTATTTTAAAATTTACTAAATGTAATTTGAAGTAACATTTTTAGTCTAATATATTTAATTTATTTCTGATGATTAGAAGCTTTAAAAAGAACAACATTAAGTAAATAAATAAATAAATGCTCACCGAGATGCATTTATTCAATCAAAAATACAATAAAACAGTATCATAGTTAAGTATTACTTTATTACTAAATTTAATTTAACATATTAGCTTATTTTTTTTATATGTTTAATGTATTTCTGATGATTGGAAAGACACTTAAAAAAGAACAACAGCAACAATAAAGAAAGAAAGAAAGAAAGAAAGAAATGCTCACTAAGACTAAATTTATTTGAACAAAATAAAGTAAAACAGTATCATAATTAAATATTACCTCATTACTAAATTTAATTTAAAGTAACTTTTTGGGTATAATATACTTAATAGATTTCTGATGATTAGAAGCTTTAAAAAGAACAACATTAAGTAAATAAATAAATAAATGCTCACCAAGACGCATTTATTCAATCAAAAGTACAATAAAACGGTATCATAGTTAGATATTACTTTATTACTAAATTTAACACATTACCTTATTTTTTTATATGTTTAATGTATTTCTGATCATTGGAAAGACACTTAAAAAAGAACAACAGCAACAACAACAATAAATAAAGAAAGAATGAAAGAAAGAAGGAAAGAAAGAAAGAAAGAAATGCTCACTAAGACTAATTTTATTTGAACAAAATAAAGTAAAACAGTATCATAATTAAATATTACCTCATTACTAAATTTAATTTAAAGTAACTTTTTGGGTATAATATATTTAATAGATTTCTGATGATTAGAAACTTTAAAAAGAACAACAACAACATAAAATAAATAAATAAATAAATAAAATTCTCACTAAGACTGCATTTATTTGATCAAAAATACAGTAAAACAATATCAGTTAAATGTTACTTTATTACTAAATTTAATTCAAAGTAACATTTTTGGTTTAATATATTTAATATATGTCTGATGATAAGAAACTTAAAAAAAAAATAAATAAACAAATAAATAAATCCTCACTAAGTGTGCATTTATTTAATCAAAAATACAGTAAAACAGTGTCATAGTTAAATATTACTTTGTCACTAAATTTAATGTAAAGTAACTTTTTTAGTTTAATATATTTAATTTATTTCTGGTGATTAGAAACTTAAAAAACATAAATACATACATACATACATACATACATACACATTAACATATACACACATTCAATAGGGGTTAGTTACTCAGGGCTCAAATATTGGTTTGTTGTTAGTGATAAACATTTTATTTTCCATAAATTTAAATTATTTATTTTAGTTTGTTCAATCATTGTTTCTTTAAGTAACTTTTTTTTTTTTTTTCATATTTTTGTTCCCAAATGTAAGAATAGCTTATTAGATTCAATTATTTACTTGTGAAAATGGCTTAAATGTTACTTTTTGGATGCTGTTTTTCATTGAATGCTTTACATAGTTGGATACAGTCAAGAAGGTCAAAACCTCTGAGGTTAGACGAGGCCAGATGTGTACAGATATTTGATGCGTTTAAGCTCAAGTGTGTTATGTTCTCCTTAGTCACCTAGATGAAGCTTTCATGGGTCTAATGGCTATTCTAGTGTGCAATTGCCAAATAAAACATGTTATACCTCACCAGAGGAGGTCTTGTGCTGTAGGTCACCTCCTCTCTCTATAACTGGCTGTGCTACGAAGAAAGAAATATGACTTTATCTTATCACTTGCACAGAATCCTTCATTGGATCTCCCTTTGCGACCTCAGAACAATAGCTTTAAGTAGTCTCTCTCTCCTTGCCTGTCCCTGGAAGTAATCCATAATTAATAAGGGCAATTTGTTGAGTAAGAAGACCCACCGGAGAAAGTAGATGATGCTCAGTTAGCTAGGCATCCTCTTACCCCGGCCGGAAAACGACTGAAATCAAACAAGCCTTGGCAATCATGGCGAGACTCTTTTTATAGGGTCATTCAATCAGATCAGATCGATTCCCCCGAGGTACATCACAGTGTGACATGCAGTGATACCTTCAACAATAAAAGGTCATTTCCATTTTTAACAAGGTTAGATTTGAGATCACCCTGAGAATAAATATAGCTTAGATCAAGTATTTCTGCTGCGTATTTTAAGATTCATATTGTGCATTTGAGCCGTTGCGCTCAATGTCAGCACATCTGTGATTCTTTAGTATAGTTTACGAGTGCTTTTAAAGGAATAGTTCACACCAAAATGAAAATTTACTGAAAATGTACTCCTCCTCAGACCATCCAGGAAGATGTAGATGAGTTTGTTTCTTCATCTGAACAGATTTACCATTACATCACTTGCTCACCAATGGATCATCTGCAGTGAATGGGTGCCGTCAGAATGAGAGTTTAAACAGCTGACAAAAACATGAAGTAATCCATTCTAATCCAGTCCTGTGAAGCGAACAAATCCATAGATAGATAGAGTCCTCTTTCTGTAATATGTGACCCTGGACCACAAAACCAGTCTTAAGTAGCACAGGTATATTTGTAGCAATAGCCAAAAATACTTTGAATGGGTAAAAATTATCGCTTTTCTTTAAAGAAAAGATCATGTTCCATGAGGATATTTAGTAAATTTCCCACTGTAAATATATCAAAACTTTTTTGATTAAAGTAATATACATTTATAAATTTTTGATTAGTAATATACATTGGTAATAGCTTTATTTTATACAACTTTAAAGACGATTTTCTCAATATATTTAAAAACATTTAAGCCATTTTCTTTCCGTAATATTTGACCCTGGAAAAAAAAACCCAGTCCTAAGTAGCACAGGTATATATGTATCAATAGCCAGTGAATGGGTGCCGTCAGAATGAGAGTTTAAACAGCTGTATGGGTTAAAATTGTATGGGTTAAAATTTTGCATTACATCACTTGCTCACTAATGAATCATCTGCAGTGAATGGGTGCCGTCGGAATGTTTAAACAGCTGACAAAAACATCAAGGAATCCACTCTAATCCAGTCCTGTGAAGTGAAAAACTGTATGTTTATAACAAATCCATAGATAGATAGAGTCCTCTTTCTGTAATATGTGACCCCACAAAACCAGTCTTAAGTAGCACAGGTATATTTGTAGCAATTGCCAAAAATACATTGTATGGGTTAAAATTATTGATTTTTCTTTAAAGAAAAGATCATGTCCCATGAGGATATTTAGTAAATTTCCCACTGTAAATATATCAGAACTTTTTTTTTGATTAAAGTAATATACATTTATACATTTTTGATTAGTAATATACATTGCTAACAACTTAATTTGGACAACTTTAAAGGGGATTTTCTCAATATATTTAAAAACATTTAAGCCATTTTCTTTCCGTAATATTTGACCCTGAAAAACAAAACCAGTCTTAAGTAGCACAGGTATATATGTAGCAATAGCCAGTGAATGGGTGCAGTAAATGGGTGCCGTCAGAATGAGAGTTTAAACAGCTGTATGGGTTAAAATTGTATGGGTTAAAATTTTGCATTACATCACTTGCTCACTAATGAATCATCTGCAGTGAATGGGTGCCGTCGGAATGTTTAAACAGCTGACAAAAACATGAAGTAATCCACTCTAATCCAGTCCTGTGAAGTGAAAAAATGTTTGTAACACATCCATAGATAGATAGAGTCCTCTTTCCGTAATATGTGACCCTGGACCACAAAACCAGTCCTAAGTAGCACAGGTATATTTGTAGCAATAGCCATCGATTTTTCTTTTATGCCAAAAATCATTAGGATATTAAGTAAAGATCATGTTCCATGAGGATATTTAGTAAATTTCCTACTGTAAATATATCAAAACTTAATTTTTGATTAGTAATATGCATTTGGACAACTTTAAAGGCGATTTTCTCAATATATTTAAAAACATATATTTAAAAACATTTAAGCCATTTTCTTTCCATAATATGTGACCCTGGAAAGCAAAACCAGTCTTAAGTAGCATGGGTATATATGCAGCAATAGCCAAAAATACATTGTATGGGTTAAAATTTAGCATTACCTCACTTGCTCACTAATGGATGATCTGCAGTGAATGGGTGCCGTCAGAATGAGAGTTTAAACAGCTGACAAAAACATCAAGTAATCCACTCTAATCCAGTCCTGTGAAGTGAAAACTGTATGTTTGTAACAAATACATGGATAGATAGAGTCCTTTTCCGTAATATGTGACCCCACAAAACCAGTTTTAAGTAGCACAGGTATATTTGTAGCAATTGCCAAAAAAACTATTGATTATAAATTATTGATTTTTCTTTTATGCCAAAAATCATAAGGATATTAAGTAAAGATCATGTTCCATGAGGATATTTAGTAAATTTCCTACTGTAAATATATCAAAACTTAATTTTTGACTAGTAATATGCATTGCTAAGAACTTCATTTGGACAACTTTAAAGGCAATTTTCACTATATTTTGATTTTTATGCACCGTCAGATTCCAGATTTTCAAATAGTTGTATCTCAGCCAAATATTGTTCTATCCTAACAAATCATACATCAATGGAAAGCTTATTTATTAAAATCCCAAACCCTTATGACTGATTTTGTGGTCCAGGGTCACATATTGCTTTCTCTAGTATATTCACAAAATCAATATAATCATAGTATGCATGGAAAAATGTAACTACTTGCATTTAATTTACTACACTTTATTTTATTTTATTTATTTATTTATTTTTATGTGTTCATAGTGTAGTTTATAGTTTATATGGAGTAACTTTCAATATTATAAATATTTTAGACACAGTATTGCCAGTAACTTTGTTTTTGTTGCTTCAACAAAAATAGTTTCAAACAAAGCCACAGCAAACCCACTACACACAGTAGTGGTGTTTTGTTCTTGAATGCCTCAGTGTTATTGCACAGCGTTTTGACAAATTGTTTGAAGAACATAAAGATGGTCAAATATCACTCCTGGATGAATCAAGGTTATTAAACAGAATGGTTGAATGAATGATTTGATTACTAACCTGCAGAAAAAGTCACTAAAAAACCCCACCACAAAGCCATTATTAATTAATTAATTTTAAATTCTTAAGGCTGGTTGCTGTTTGCTTAACTATGTATGTTTTGTTCTGAATGTTCTTAGTGATGTGCAGAGGGACGTTCAGTACCTGTACAGGATCCAGGTGGAGTCAGATGGTTTGTTCAGTGAACTTTCCCCAGGCCTGGTTTACACTCATGGAGAACATTTCTGTGGTGATGGCACACTACAGGGGTCAGTATAAACTTAAAGGGTTCTTCAGAGGCTTTGCATGTTATGTTCTTTAGTCATTTTTAAAGAATGTTTCATATTTTTAAGTATTTGTTTGAGTTTTTGTGTTTTGAAGCATAGCCAAAGACCTTCCACGTATTTCATAACTGTAACCCTTGGCATCACTCTCTCTCCCCCACAGGACTGAGGATTGTGATGACGGGAATCTCTTAGATGGAGACGGCTGCTCAAAAAAATGCCAAGTTGAACCAGGTTTCATGTGTCATGGTGAGTCACGCTCAAAAAAACAAATACTCTCACTGTCCACTGAGAACTCTGGCCCTCAGACTGTAAACACCACAACAGAAGCGCCAGAAAACTTCCACACAGGACAATAAACCCGAATAATAATCATAACCAGCTCTCAAAACAGACCAGACCAGACCAAACCAAAACAATATAATAATGCTATGTCTCCTGTAGATTCTGAATCCTTTGCTACTGTTTTTTCTCTGTCATACTGAATTAAGAAGTCAGTTTATCATAGTGATATTGAAGGAAATGTGGAGGTCGTCATATTGTGTTTTTAGCAACTATTCCAAAAATCGCAAAGCCCCTAATAATTATTATACCTGAAGTATTCCTGAAACTCATCATTAGAGCTTCACGATTAATCGTTAAAAGATCGCGATCTCTTTTCTAAATGAATAAGAAACAGCTTCACAAACAGTCTTTTCTACTACCCAGTATTATTTCTGTCTTATAGTCATTCATATTATCACAGAAATATTGGTATTAAAGGCCATAGTTCAAATATAAACATTGATGTCTACGGTAGCTATTAAAATAGATGAAATCATCTTTTGAAAGTGATTGACAGGTGATCTGACCAATCATAAAGCAGAATCCGTCATTTTGTCCGACAGACAAATCAGACAGTAGAGTAGATCAGCTTCGGTGGACTTAAACTTAGGAACTTGTGTATTGATGTCTTTCTGGGGTTAAATTAAAATACGTTCTGATGTTCTTTCATGCTTTTTTAGTGCTTTAAGTAAAGAAGAAAAGATGATTGGTTCACATGTCAATTGATTTAATAAGGCAATCTGTCACGACACATTAAAGAGCCACAAAATGTTATTTATTGTTTGAATTTCTTAAAAAATGACAACATTTTTAAAGCTAAAACCTTGTTTCATACCAGAAGTAACCTGGCTGTCTTGGTTGTCTGTCAGCGTGTTGTCAGTTTCCTCTTTGCTCCGCGATGCATTTTTTACTACGTGAGAACATGATGTGTAGTGTGAGAGCGGCATTGTTTGTTAGACATATCAACAGTAACTAAGGCGAGCGGGTTTTTGCGAAGGTTCAGTTGGCGCTTTAAATAATGTTTGTGTCGATTGCATTGTTTCGCTAGTAGGTGGCAACAAGTAACTGTTCAAAAATGTGTTTGTCATTAAATCATTCATTTAAGAGATTTGTTCAAAAAATGCTGATTCTTCCAGTAATAAAACTAGATCATGGGAGAATCGTGATCTCTATTTGAGAAAAAAAAAATTGAGCACAATCGTGCAGCTCTCCTCATCATTATGAAAAAAATGCAATAGTGACAAATTCCTGAATCCATTCTTATAACACTAGACTACTATGATATCTGTCATCAAATGTAAAGAATCGTTACTCTGAAGTTCAATTTAACATTTATAAAAAAAAAACCTCTGTAATCCTATCTTCAAATAGGAAAATGAACAAATAAACAACAACAAAAAACAACAATAAAAAGGTTTACTTAAAAAAAACGTTAATTGCTGCATGTTTGATAGCAAAATACATAAATTCAAAATACATAAATTATTGATAAACATTTTGTTGTTTAAAACAACTATATATATATATATATATATATATATATATATATATATATATATATATATATATATATATATATATATATATAAGAAAATGTTTATTTTCACTATGTTGCCTAATTGTTAATGTAAGTTTATCGCTCTCATTAGTCCTTTTTTTTACACTAAATGCTGTTTTATATTTAAATAAATAAATAAATTACATTTTTTAATTAGTTAATTTTAATTAGTTAAGAAAGCATTTGTAGGTATGTGGGATGAAAGTACAATTACAATTGGAAAAAAAAAAAAAAAAAAAAAAAAATAAATATATATATATATATATATATATATATATATATAAGGTCTGAAGGTCGATTAACTGAAACTTTGCTAATAAAAATATTTTTGTGATGATGCAAGTGTAAAATATAAAATATATATATATATTATGCAGGATTTGTATAGTTTTATTTCTATTTTAGAATAAATTAAAAGCAGTTTCTATTAAATTTTATTATTGAATTGTTTTTACATTCTAGTACATTTATGCTATTACAGATTTAATTCTAATAATATTGGACAGTGTTACTGTTTTTACTGTATTTTTGTAATAAAAATAAATACATCCTTGGTGAGCATGAGAGACTTCTTTCAAAAGCATTAAAATTTTATTACACTTTCTCATTCAGAATCCTACATTTTTCCATTGTTTCCACAAAAATATTAAACAGCTCAACTGTTTTCAGCATAGATAATAAGAAATGTTTATTGAGCACCATGTTAGCCTATTAAAATAGTTTCTGAAGAATCATATGAGACTAAAATTCAGCTTTGCCATCAAAGGAATAAATTACATTTTTAAATTTGTTAAGAAAGCATTTGTAGGTATGTGGGATGAAAGTACAATAGAAACGAGAAAAAATATATATAAGGTCTAAGGAAGGTCGATTGACCGAAACTTTGCTAATAAAAAAATATTTTTGTGATGATGCATACTTGCAGGATTTGTATAGTTTTTTTCTATTTAAAAAAAAAAATAATAATTTAAAAGTTTCTATTAAATTTATATTATTGAATTATTTTTAAATAATTATTTGTATTATTTTTCAACAATCAAAAGTCTCAAATGCTTTTGAGACTTCTTTCAAAAACATTAAAATGTTACAGTCCCCAAACATTTTATCGGCAGTGTTTAAATAATTATTTTCTAGAGTAACTTAAACAGTAAGTTCATAATTCTGTTAGAATGAAATATAGATAATGTAATATAAAATTCTACTTACTCCAAAAGTAAATACTGTTGCTGAGTTGTGAATAACCAGATCTTACTGTTGTTTTTATTTCTAGGCTGACCAAAAAAAATCAACTTCTCAATTATGAATTATAAGTAATTTCCTTGACAGCAAAGTCTGTGGTGTTTGATAATTCGGTCCGAGTATTTGCGCAATACATATGGAGAGGTATTCAAAGATTCAATCCAGATTGCAAAGTATCCAGTCCAAATTGTGGATTTTAGGTCATTTACTGTAACATAGCCGGTGGTATTTCATTTAATCAAGATCATCTTATTCAATATTGTCATAGTTTTATATCATCACGCTATTGTAAGCGGTCCAAAGTATTGCACGTACAGTATGTCGTAAGCTGCAATTGATCTTCTTAACAATCGTAACAATCTAACTGTACGCCATTGTTACATAATGCACTTGATTGAGAATAAATGCAGTAAAGGACGGAAGACTCACAGGAAACGCTGGGAGAAAAAAAGGGCAAATACTTCAGCAATTTAGTCAATGTTGTTTTCGTGACTGAAAGCGCTACATTTTCTGTGAGCGTGAAGCATGAGAAGCGTCTAATTCAAACACGAAGCAGCGACTGACTCACATGCCTCAAACTTCCCAGTGTTTTCATAGTAGCTCGTAACCGCATTTTTGTGGATTTAGGGCATTCAGGAATGGCTTTTTTTGCGATATTTACTCTAATGCCACATTAGGAGCGCTCATATATTATCACCACGAGCGTATTTGGGGAGCATAGACCAACAAAGCTTAGGAGTTAATCCTTTGGCATTGGCCTGTGGGTTAGGTCAGCTGTTCTGCAGCCAAGACGGCCAATCAAATGCTTGTGTTTTTAATTTGTTGTTAGAACCCTTTTGAGCCCCTCGCCTTTGATAAGCTGTTCCCACCGATGAGTCATCTTCCTCTTACCTTGCAGCATTCTCAGACGAGAGCTCATGCAAGACTCTGATGTCATTCACACGTGTCGCTCTCTAACGAATTTGCTTTAATGACATGCTAATTCTCCTTTTAGCCCCACGTGCGCTTCTGTCCTAACTCATTCGTATGCCATGACATCATCCGCATATTTGTACGATCGCTTATTTAATCGTCTCAGTGGAATCACGTTCCTTTTTATTTTCAATTCACACTTAAGTGAAGCCGAGCCTCACTGACTTGCTATGAAAACACAATTACATCTTGGCAGTGGAGTCGTTGCTTGTTACTTATGATGAGTTTGCGCTCGCTCTCTCTTGCTTTTTTTTATCTCTCTCAGGTCTGCCGAGCCTATGCTATGTTTTTGAAGGGGACGGAGTGTGTGAGGAGTTCGAAAGACATTCCAGCATCCAGGACTGTGGTTTTTTCACTCCCCAGGGGTTCACTGATCAGTGGGCGTCCACTGCAACTGGCTCGCATCAGGACCAGAGGTGCCCTGCCTCGAAGGTCACCGGGGAGCCCGTGCTTGCTCAGGTACACAAACTGTTTAGAATTCATTAGCCGTTCTTAAATTCCCATGTTCTTAAAGGGAAAGTTCACCAAAAATTACATGAAAATTCTGTCATTAATTACTCACCCTCATGTCACTCCAAACCTGTAAGACTGTTTTGCTCATCATCAGAACACAAATTAAGATATTTAGCATTTGGATTTCATCAAAAATATCTTAATTTGTGTTTCGAAGGTCTTACGTGTTTGGAACGACATGAGGGTGAGTAATTAATGACAGAATTTTCATTTTGGGGTGAATTTTTTGTTGTTTCGAATGAAATTTTTTTCTTTTTATATCCTCATTAGATGTGCAAGTCGCAGTTTTTTGACATAAATGAAGTAATGGCTCATGACGCATGGACCCCCTGTACTGCCAATCTGAACGGCTACTATACTCAGGATCAGCCTGTCTGGCTAAAGGTACAAACACACTTGCTTAGCGAACAAACATTGAGTGTAAAGACTTTAAAGTTGACGGATTATTCAGTCTATATTGGGACATTTCATACAGCCTTGTCTTTAAGTGATGTACATTTTGTGTTTTCAAATAAGCTTAAGCAAATTTTGAAAAATATTTTGTAAAATAAAGGAAAATAAATTCACTGCTGTTTAAGTTTGGGGTTGGTATTTATTTATTTATTTATTCATTCATTCTATTAAGCAAGGATGCATTAATTTAATAAAAAGTGACAGTAAAGACTTTTATAGTGTTACAAAAGATTTCTATTTCAAATTCTTTTGTATTTTCTATTCATTAATGAATCCCACACTTTAAGAGTTTCCACAGAAATATTAAGCAGCACCACTGTTTTTAACAATGATAATAATAAGAAATGTTTCTTGAGCACTAAATCAGTATATTAGTATGATTTATGAAAGGGGAAAAAATGACATTTGAAAAGATATACATTTTAAATATATTTTAAACTTTAATATTTTACATTTTAAAAATTTACAAATATTTTTGATCAAATAAATGTATGTATTTTATCTAAAAAAATAAACAGCAATTGAATTCAGTAGTTTGGGCTCTGTTGTTAATTGTAACCTTTAATATTACAAATAGTTTACAGAATTAGTTGAGATAGAGTTTATTTATCCTGTTGAATTTATCTAACCCTGTTGTTTTTGTGATTTTTTTTTTACTGAAAAATGTTATATTTCAATTTTTTCATTTTTTTTTTTTTACTTCATCATAAAGGTAGAAAACTTGATAAATGTTTTGGCACTTACTGTGTGAACACACACCAAATAAATCAATAAATGATGGACATGATTTGAAAAGATTAAATGGTCCTGAAAAAATAGTTCCACTTGTGCTGAAGTGCAAATGTAAAAAGAAATGCAAAAGTGGCCACTTTGGAAATGAATGGAAAGCGAATTTTATCTAGTGGAAATGTTTGGCACTGCACTCAAATAAAACCTAATAAAAGTTATAATAATACATAATATCAACCTCAAAATTGAAACACGTTTTTTTTTAGATTTATGGCTTGCAGTTTTAGAGTAAAACATGTTTTGGAAAATATGTATTTCATATGAAAGGGATTTTTCATTTTAATAAACTTAAACTTCTAAAAACTTTTTTTTTTTTTTTTTTTCCCACTTCAGCAATAATTTTCTAATTGTCTTCTGTAAACAGAGATCAAACTTAAATCTGTGCTCCAAAGCATTCAAGATGTATGGCAGTTTAAGCTGCAAATTACATTTTCAGGTATATACTATAAAATTAGTAATAAATGGATCATAACTGTTCTGTAAATATAATTTAGTACCATAAAAACCCCTACAAATACAAAATATTAAATTAAAAATATAGTACATTTATTTCATTGACGTAAAAAAAAAAATGTTTGACCACCTCATGAAAAATAAGAGACGTCTTTAAAAAAAACATTAAAAAAAACTCACACACCCTAAACTTTTAAATGATAATGTATGTTCAGATTTATTCTGTATTTATAGCACATATATGTGACCCTGGCCCACAAAACCAGTCATAAGGTTACATTTTTTGAAATTGAAAATTTGGAACCTGAGGGTGCAAAACAAAAAATCTAAATATTGAGAAAATCGCCTTTAAAGTTGTCCAAATGAAGTTCTTACAATGATCAAAAATTAAGTTTTGATACATTTACAGTAGGAAATTTACATAATATATTTATGAAACATGATCTTTACTTACTATCCTAATGATTTTTTGCATAAATGATGATTTTTGGCATTAAAATAATAAAAAAAAACGATAATTTTGACACATACAATGTATTTTTGGCTATTGCTATGAATATACCCATGCTACTTAAGACTGGTTTTGTGGTCCAGGGTCACATATTTCTATCTGCCATTTTTGCCGACACAGTTCATAATTCATGTTAGCTAAGAAGTCATATATTAATTACTTAATAATACAGATACATTGTTTTTGCAGGTAGGATTTGAGCGACCGGGTATAGCAGCCTCTGTTATTATCTACCTTGCCTTTGATGGTAGTTGGCATGGAGAAAATTGCAGGAAAACAGTGACCATTGAACTATTTGACACCACTGGAAAAAAACACTTGCTTGGTAACACATAATATCCTTTAATTTGTTTGGAAAAGACTGTGAACTTTATATTTTTAATGTGACTTCGTTGTGTGTGCTTGTCCACAGGTTCGTACGAGCTGTCATGTCAGTATAACCCCCTAGTGGTGAATGTGACTCATAACCTGAGTGTGCCGTTCTACCAGACCTCAGCAGTGCAGCTGAACTTCTCCTCTTCTCAAGTGGCGGTGTTGGCGGTTGCATTGCGTACATCTTGTCACTTCAGCGTCTTTGCCCTGACCGGGTGCGCTGAGGGTGGGGTCTCCCACAACTTACAAGGACACACACACACACACACACATGTACTTGCGTATTTACATATGGTAGAAACACTAAAAGTTTGGGATAAGTACGATTTTTGCAGTGGCGCGTACATTGTGATTGGTAAAATACATGGAATAAGAGAAAAAAAAAGTATTGTTGTGCCTTTGGATGTCAGAATTGGAATGCAAATCATTTTTATAGAATACTGCCATCAAAGGCGCCATTTGAAGCTAAACGCAGATGTTTAAACGGACGGAGACTATGGATGAAACCTAATATGATTACTCTACTTTTAAAGCATAATTTTGATATAAACAATCGTTTTTTTTAATATTGACATATACAATTCATAGGGGACATATTGTATTACAGTTACAGCATGAAATACTATTTAAATCTATATCATTTTACATAACATTTACCGATTTTATCTCACAATTCTGACTTTTTTTTTCTCACAAATGCAAGTTTATATCTCCTAGTTCGGACTTTGTAACTTAATTTAACTCGGCAATAGCTAGTTTGTCAATTTTGAGGAAAAAAAAAAAACATAAGTGTGGGATATAAACTCCTCATTCTGAGCCGAGAATAAAGGAGAGAACGACAGAATTGTGATATAATCTTGGAATTGTGAGAATAAAGTCAGAATTTTGAGTTTATTTTGACATATAAACTCTATAAAATATACCTTTTTTTATTCTTTTATTCCATGGCTTCCATAGACTACTACTTAAAAACTGTCATTTTCTGCCACCAGATAGGCTCCACCCACAAACAAAAAACAAAAAAACAAAAAACAAAAAACATCATCACTGTTTACAAACACCAAAATTGGGCTATTTTATCAAAAATACAGTAAAACACTACTATTGTAAATATTATTACAAATTTAAATGTTTTATTTTATTTTATTTTATTTTATTTTATTTTATTTTATTTTATTTTATTTTTATTTTATTTTATTTTATTGATGGTAAAGCTGAATTTTCAGCAACTATTATTCCAGTCTTCAGTGTCACATGATTCTTGAGAAATCATCCTAATATTCAGATTTTGTGCTCAAGAAACTTCCTTTTTATTTTATTTTATTTTATTTTATTTTATTTTATTTATTTATTTATTTTTTTATTTTATTGATAGTAAAGCTGAATTTTCAGCAACTATTACTCCAGTCTTCAGTATCTCGTGATTCTTGAGAAATCATCCTAATATTCTGATTTTGAAACTCCCTGATTATTATTAATATTAAAAACATTCGCTGCTGTTTTTTTCTCTGATTGTTATAAACAGAAAGTTTAATTATTTGAAAAAGAAATCTTTTATAACATTATGATTGTCTTTACTCTCACTTTAATCAATTTAATGTGTTCTAGCTAAGAAAAAATATTATTTCTTTCAAAAAAAAAAAAAAAAAATGCATCCCAAACTTTTGAATGCTAGTGTATATGAAGACAAAAAAAAATCTTACACTTACACAGAGACACAGATATAAATACAAACAATTCCATCATGTTTGATGGTGGATATGATGTCTGTCCAAAGCGTGTACAAATAATAATTAACTTAATATGTGTTTTTCTCACTCAGATGTGTGCGTAGGCTGTGCAGTACTGAGTCATGCAGTCCTTTAACCGTCGAACACGCATCAGTCCGCTGTACTCCAGTCATAGACTCAAAACACTGCTCTGTTTCTTGTCATCGTGGCTATACGCTCACTGTTCTCCACGGCCAGGGCCTTCCTTCTCATCAAGTGCGTACAAGTATTATTAACAGCCTGTCTAGCTCTCTCTCTCTCTCTTTCTGCAATAACCCTTATAAGAAAGAAAAATCACATTTCCTTGATATCCAGTTTCTGCTAAACAGCAGTAAAATGAAATGAGAACAAATTACTTTTCCTGAAGATTGTTTTCCTGAGAACACATGCACAAGAATCTTCTGATATTAAATGAATTAGTCATTTTCCAGTTATTCAGGTAAACATGTTTACACGATCCAAAATTTTAATGAATACAGCCATATGCCAGCAGTCTTATTCAGATTTCTAGGAATATTGGCTCAATCCTTAACCAGAGGCCCATTTATACAGTGTGTGCGCATGTCCAAACAAAGATAATTTGGGGTGATATCAGATATACACAGTGTTTATTCAATAGTTTGACTTTTCACAACTGTTTTGGAGCAGGAAACATTTTGCAAACATAAAAAGGAAGGTAGTGGCCTACTTTTGTAGGTCTTGTGACCTACATTTTCCAACTCATCACGTTGCTGTTTGTTATTGTGAAAGAGTTGATTAAATTATTGCGGAGGATTGCTAAAATGCAGTGTATGGGCAAGAGCATCTCCAGTAATTCTAGAAGACAAGCGAAGGAACCCACATGTCTTAGTTTATTCAGATTTAGCAGAATACCAGCATATTCCGGTAACTGTGGAGAACATAAACGCTTAAAATTATGTTCACATGTTCGTTGTCTCAAATTGTGTTCGCAATTACCAAAGTCTGTTTGGTAAAAATTCAAACATTTCTCATTAAATTTCCTCCGAAACTGTCATGTTTTACAACGAGCCTAATGAAACTATGAGTTTGTAAGTGGTTGCCGTTGTCTGTTTTGTCCTCTCTTCAGATGGAAGCAGAGCTGATTTGTGTGCATGGAGTGTGGGACCGTGTAGTGAGCTGTCAGCCAGTGGACTGTGGCCCTCCTCCTCAGTCTCATGTCTACTTTGCCTCCTTCTCGTGTCCCTGGGGCACCACGTTCGGCAAGCAGTGCACCTTTTCCTGTAACGCCCCGGCGATCCTGCAAGGTGAGGACGGGAACTGGGCTACAGTGTGAGACCTGAGGGTTTTTGGCTTCCTTACGTTCGGTGCATGTGCCTGTTTCAGTGAGACTTTGGGCTTCCTTTCTAAAATAATAAGACTGTAAGTCAATAACAGTATATTTGTGGATGATATGAGCCCTTTTTGCGTGTTTGCCCGTGTACACTGGAAAAAATCCAACAAATAGTTGTGCTTTTTGGCATTCCTGGGGCCATTTGACTTATAACTGCTAGTTATGCCAGCACTAACAAACATATAAATATTACTGCAAACACATAATATGTATTATCATAAAATAATTGACTAATTGTACTGAAATTTGATTTAATAATAATCTGAAACCATAAAACATTTTTGTTACTTGAAACAAAATAAACTTTAACTGAAATAAAATAAAATATACAAAAACACACCCTTAATCTTATTTTATTTTTAGTTAATTGCCAAGGCTAGTTATTATTTCTGTTTAGCTTAAGTACTAAAATAACTAAAACTGAAATGAAAAAATAAAAAATAATGATAATAAAACAATAATAGTATCTTAAAAATACTAAAATAACAAATAATAATACAATTATTATTATTTTTAGTTGTTGTTTAAACGTAACATATTGATTTTATTTTAAATTATTATATTACCATATATGTTACTTTATATCCGTATTTCTGACTGTCCATGATATAATCTTTCAAAAAGATAAATCTGCATGGATATTATATTTTATTATATTATATTATAACAAAAAAATATATAGACATTTAAAAATAAAAAAAATGACAACACACGACAAATTTACTTTAAAACTTTAAATACAATAAAAAAAAATATATATATATATATATAAGAATACTATATATATATAAGAATGTTATCTTGTGTATCCATGATATAATCTTTCAAAATGATAAAAACATCATTATATTATGTTATATTATATTATATTATAATAAAAAATATATAGACATTTAAAAATAAAAAATGACAAACAAAACAAATTTACTCTAAAACTTTAAATGCAATTAAAAAATATATATTAATAAAACAAAATATCTTTTATAGTAAAAAATCATAAAAAAACATATTTAGAAAATATAATAAAAATAACAAAAGCACACTTTAACACAATTTTAGTTAAAACTTTAACTAATTAAAATTCCAAATTATAAAACAAAAATATTATCTCAAGAGTACTAAAATAACTGATAATAATGAAATTATTATTATTATTATTATTATTTGTTCTTGTTGTTGTCGTTATTGTTTAAATATAAAATATTAATTTGATTTTAAATTGTATTAATTTATTTTATCTTGTGTCACCTTATATCATTATATTATGGACAGCCAGAATCAAACTTGCAAAAAGATAAAAACTGCACGGATATTATTATATTATATTATATTATATTATTATATTATATTATATTATATTATATTATATTATAATTCAGTGGTTCTCACTGGAAGGTTGTGACCCAAAAATGGCTGATATGTTTTAATAAGAAAAATAATATGTCTTTATATTAAAAATAGTAAAATATTATATTATATTATATTATATTATATTATATTATATCATGTCATATTATAACACTTTCATATTAAGCAGTGCTGTTTTTTTTTTTTTTTTTTTTTTTTTGTATTCTTCATGATTATTGTCTAATTTACATTGTCATTATTTTTATCTCTATTTTTTTGGTATATGGTGATACAGATTCGTTTGCTTTCACTGCTGTTATGGTTTGTGTTGAGGCTTCTGTCCTTTAGAAGCAAATAGTGATTTAGAGCTGTGCATAACACAGATAATGAGAAACCACAATGATTGCAAATTGCAGTTGTTTAGAGAACTGCAATTTATTTTATTTTTTTTACAGTAGTAAGCTAAATATTTAGATTTTTGTATGTGTGTGTGCTTATATATGCATACAGTATATAGTCATTTGTGTGTCAGTGTTGTTCTTGCACTCATTCAGGAACTGTGCATCGGTCTGGCCGCAGTCCCAGCCATCTTTCCTGGCTGTGTAAATAGGAAAGTAGTCCCGAGCTGGAGGAGAGCAGCACACAGGTGGAGATAGGAAACATGCAAGCAGGCGAGAACAAGAGTGCGTTTCATCCCATACTACTGAAGCCCCCAGAGAGCCCCTCATTTCAGACAGCGTAGAGCAGGCTGGCACATGGCCCTCTTGCCTCTGGGTAGCAGGAGCCCTACTAAAGCAAGGTGGCTCAGGGGTCGAGGGGCCACTCCTCACACTCGCACTGTTTGTTTTTAATGCAGGCTTTTGATGGATCGGTCCAAATTTTTTCTTTGGCAGGGAGCGGAGCAGTCTGTGGTCAGTGGCTTCCCTGAAGGTCCAGGACATTGCATCACTGAGTAGCTATGCTTATTGGTCTTGATGGCAAGGTTCTTGCACTGTAGTGTGTTAAAGTGATGGGCTATAGTGCTCCTTTGGGAGTTTTTAAAATCTATTTATGACTTGACATTAATTGAAACACACAAAAGTAATGCAGTGATTTATGTACTTAGTGAGAGACTTTTTTTTAAAAGTATCTGGATCTTTTCATGCATGTTGGAAAAACACAGTTTGCAGCCATTTTTGGTATAGCTACATTTAAGCACAGCTACAAAGTAGGCAGATACCTTATAACTTAGCAAAGGAATCATTATATTTTATTGACTAATAAAATTGCTTTAGAACTTCAACTAAATCTAATTAGATATGTTACTATAATAGTACAATGAGAGAGTCCTATATCACATGGGCCCTAGGCGCTACTGGACCATGTGCACAAAAGGCATTTTATAAAGTGAGATTTTATTAAAAACCAGTGTGATACGTCTCTTCTTAGTTAATAGAAACAGAAAGTGTTTTAAATAAATTACTTTTCATATTACTGGAAAGCATTTATGCCTACGCAAAGGTAAAGTATAATTCCAAACTCAATGAAAGTCAATGTTGTGAACTTTTTATTTGTGCTTTATGTATGCTTTTCATGCATAAAATGACTTGAATACACCTCTTCTTTGATGAACATGTTTTTAATCTCTGCATTAAAATTGATTTCAAATTTTGGGGGACATAAAGTAAAAGAAGAAAGTCAGAATATCAGGTTCTGTTATGATAATGAAGTAATGAAGATTGAAAAGAACATATTTTGGCATAATCTTCTATTATTGTGTCTGAATAATATTTTAAGACTTGTATGGCTTAATATAATGTAAATGATGTCTCTTACTAAAATATGTAGTAGAAAACCCATGAAAGATTTACATTATTTTAAAAAATCTCCATTGTTTTATACATATTTTTGACTATGGGGGGTGCCATTTTTTCAATTACGTAAATTGGTTGCACTTGGTGAGCTACTGGTGCTATCTGTTGCTATTTTTACCTGCAACACAACTCAGAAAATAAAATACTGATATGATGCCACATTGTGCAGCTTTTGGATGTTTTTTCAGTTGAAAGGCCACAAGAGAAGAAATGTCTTAACCAGTGATGAGAATAATGGCGTTATAAATAAATGGCATTACTAACGGTGTTATTTTTTTCAGTAACGAATAATCAAACGAATTACTGTTTCCCCCGTTACAACACCGTTACCGTTACTGACAATAAAATGCGGCGTTACTATAATTTATTATAATATTATTATCATTTTATTTTTAAGTTAATCTGAATGGATGCACAGCGTGCCTGTATTTGACGAACCGTAAACTCTAGTGTGAAGGCACACGACTAGCCGTTGCTTTGTCTCACACACACGCAAAGAAAGATACAGAGCGAAAAAGACTTACATAGCATGCAGAATTGATGCGCTACTTTGTTGCTATTCTTTGTTGTATTTTCCTGTCAAAATAACGGAGCTCCTTTAGAATTCTTCAGCTTCAACTGCCAGTTTCTCTGATAGTAGGCGGAACTATTGCGCAAACAGCAATCTTATTGGTTGGCGCTCACCTGTTATCATCCCTGTTTTGATTTCAGCAAATCAGTTTGGGTGAACGCAGACAATATGACTAATATTCATGAACCCAACAGCTTATTTATTCTTAGAGGGTTTTATATTGTTATTAGTAGTAGAATTTGTAGTATTTTTGTTATCTAAATGATCATAATGTCACATTATAATGCTTGACTGACTGATACTAAGTGTACTTTCAGATATTTAAAAAAAAAAAAAACTGTGCCATTAAGCTTTATATATGTATAGTAGTCAACATTTAAAAACCAAACCTCTCATCAAAGTTGTTGATACGATATAATAGTATTTCAGATATTTAATATTAGTCTGATGAGTAAACTAAAAATTTCATTTGAATTTCATTCATTTAACATATTCATTCATTTAACATATTTTAGATTGGGGGCTTCCAACTTATTTGACATTTGAACATGTTTTAAAAACACAATAGTTACTTTCTCTGGTAATTAGTTACATTTATAATGATGTAACTCAGTTACTAATTCGGTTACTATTTGTGAGAAGTAACTAGTAACTATAACTAATTACTTTTTTAAAGTAACATGCCCAACACTGGTCTTCACTGCTTTCTTAGCGATAAGAAGAGGAGAAAACAATGGGAAGATGCTTTTGAACAAATAAAACTTCCTAAAGACCTGTCCAGCCCTGATGCCTTTGAGACTTTAAGTAGACCACAGCTATGGAAAGAGCTTGCAAACGGCAGAGACGAGAAACGCTAGATACCATCCTGGCAGGATGTAAACATGCCGACGCTTGTCAGGATGCCGCAGCCACTGAAGGAGTTACTCAGTGCAGATTTCACTCAATATCTGTGGCCATTTAGACTCCTTGTGGATAAAAAATCAATGGTACGGCATTTGGTTTAAGTCTACGCTTAAACCTGTAAGCTGTTTCAGTAGCTGTGGTCATCGTATCAGTACTTTATTTTCTGAGCTGTGTTACGGTAAAAATAGCAACAGTAGCTCACCAAGTGCAACCGTTTCACATCATCGGAATAATGACGCCCCCCATACTCTTTACTGCTTATTTTTTTAATTTAAATAAAAAAAATCATGTAGTGCAGTAGAATGCAAAACATTAAAAACACACACACACATGCACTTAAATAACTTGAATTTTGTTTGTTTGTTTGTTTTTGGCTCATTTATATATTGGTTTTATTTGGTTTGGCTAAGGTGTGTACAACCTAAGAGACTGAAAGTTTTCTCATTGGGATGTGTTTTTCAGGTGAAAGTGACACATTGGTTTGTCTTGAGGATGGACTATGGTCGTACCCAGAGGCTTACTGCAAGATTGAGTGTCCGGATCCACCTTCCGTACCCAATGGCACGCTTCTAGTTCCTCAGTGTCACGGAGGCGGGCATGATGTGGGCACTGTGTGCCGCTACAAATGCAACCCGGGATATTACGTCACTGGCACGCTCAACAAAAAGCCAAGAAAGTGAGTTACAGTCCATATGGTTTGAACTGATTTGTAGGCATGGGTTACTGTGTTGACAAATTTTGAAGGAAAAATATCTGTTTCCAGCGTCTAGGTTGCTCACATGGTTCTAATAAGATCAAAATCGCGCTCCATATGTTTCCAAATATCTTTCAGCAGTGGAGTCAGCAGTGTACTTTGATGAATGGTTTGATGGCGTGTTGTTTTGGTATTCCGTCCAATCAAGCTATAGCATATAGCATATTTTAGCACATCTGAGGGGACTAGCGTTTGCACCTGCCTTGTCTTTATGAGTTATTAAAATGGCTGGTAAAATACCTCAGTGTCTTTTAACTGCTTTTAATTGGGCATTAATACCAGAAGCGATAGCCAGCGTGTCTCATAAAGCCATTTAAATGATCCTGTTTATTAAGACCATTGGCATGTTTGTTCTAAAAGGCATTTCATTATGGACGTTCAGCAAATGGTTTATGACGGTCTAAAGAGAGGTGTTATGCTATTATCAAGGTAGTTTTAGCCTGTGCTTCTGTATGATCTTTCTCAATGAACACTACACCCCAATTTATTTCCTCAGGATTTATTGGCTATTTAGGCATACCAGATGGTTTGTCACATGGCTTAGATGTGAAGAAATCCCCTGTGGCTGGAGGAGAATGTCATTCAAGAAACGTAGTAACTGCTGCATGTTGTGCAAAAATTCAGACTGAAAGCAGACTGAGAGCCAACAGTTTAAATTTCAGTGTATGTTTAAGGGAATAGCTCACCCAAAAATGATTTTCTCACCCTTAAGCCATCCTAGGTGAATATGACTTTTCTTTCAGATAAATACAATTGGAGTTATATTAAAAAAAATTGTGGCTCTTCCAAGCTTTATAATGGCAGTGAATGGCTGTTGAGATTTTGAAGTCCAGTAAAAGTGCATCCATCCATCATAAAAAGTACTCCACAATGCTCTAGGGGGTTAAAGTTGTCCACATGATTCTTTTAGAAATTATTCTAATATGCCGATTTAATGAAAATTTTTTAAAATTGCAATAATAGTTAGTGAAACATATAAAAACAGAATTGCAAGATGTACACTCAGAATTGTGAGTGTAAATTCCTTTTTCCCCTGGAATGCCAGTCTATCGTGTATGCGCACACAACAGTTTTGTACAGAGATTACAGTTTATGAAATTTTAAATATGGACATTTTTCTTACACAAACGCATCGATTCACTTCACTTGCACCTTCAGATTCCCGATCGGCCAAATATTGTCCTATCCTAACAAACCATAAATCAATTGAAAGCTTATTTATTTAGATTCAGATTTATAAATCTAAAACCATATGACTGGTTTTGTGATCCAGGGTCACAGTTAAAATATATATTATAAATTGCAATACTAGTGATAGGATAGAGTTAGTTTGGCTGTTTTTACTGTATTTGTATCGAATAAATACAGCTTTGGTGAGCACAAGAGACTTCTTTCTGTTTCAAAAACATGCAAAAATGTAGTAGCCTATACCTTAAGATAGCAAATCAGCTTACTAGATTTTGAAACGCAGCCAAAGTAATGACTTTGCACAGGCATCATACTGTCTGTGCATGTATTTGTGTGAAACTGTTTTACCCCTTCTTCATGCGAATGACTTGTTTTTCTCAGGAAGTTTCTGAGGTTGGAGTGTTTGGAGGGTGGGATGTGGCAAGAGGGCAGCTGTTCACCTGTCACATGTCCTTCTCTCCCACTGATGTTTGAGGGCATGTACACCTGCACCAACAATTTGGACTTTGATAGTATCTGCACCCTACAGTGTCCCGATCCAACAGAAAGGGTACCGTAGCGCTTCGTAGGCCAACTCTATCTGTGAATGCCTTAACTCTGCAGTCATTAAACACTTACATACGTTTGTCCCTGCAGTCCAGCATTCGATGCACCAAAGATGGCAAGTGGACTGAGGACTTTACTATGTGTAAGATAGAGGGACCGTGCCAACCTCCTCCTGATCTCAACCTGGTGGAATACAGCTGTGAGGAAGGCTTTGACGTGGGTGAGGATTATTGTCTCAATCATTGTCAAAACATAATATTTAAAGGGATAGTTCAGCCACAAATGAAAATTCTGTCTTTAATTATTTACCTTCATGTCGCTCCAAACCCGTTAGACCTTCGTTTATCTTCGGAACACAAATTAAGATATTTTTTATCAAATCCGAAACTCTTCATAGACAGCAACACATCATCAAAAATATCTGAATTTGTGTTCTGAAGATGAATAAAGTTTTTACAGGTTTGGAACCTCATGAGGGTAAGTAGTTAATGACAGAATTTTCATTTTTGGGTGTACTGCTCCTTTAATATGGACTCTTTTTTTGCGTTGCATTGCATTATTTGGTTGTATATTTAGGTCACTGCATTTATCCTTTCTAATAAGAGGTCTAGACATACCTGGGCCGCAAGACCACGGTCAGTTACATGCAGTAGGATACTTTTGAGTGCCAGCCTGCCAAGCTGTTCAACTATGGATGACTAGGCCGGAGCTTGGCTATTCATGTGCTCACATGAATAAATTCAACAGATGCAAATGATGGTTAAAGCAAAGCTTGCTTTGTGCCATGGCAGGTGCAGTCTGTTACCCAACATGCATTGTGGCCTTGAGTGACCCTGTGGTTTTAGCCAATGGCTCCAGCGCTGATACAGTAGAGCACTGGATGCTTCCCAGCAAGGTTCAGGTGAGGTGGTTCGCCACAAATTGTTATTTGATAGCATTGGCTGTTCTACTGCTTTAACCAAACTCCAAGTTCAAGAATTTATGCACTTTCCTTAAAACCCTTTTTTCAGTTTTCACTACTTTTAATATAGTTTATACTATTAGAAATGCTTTGGGTAGAATGTACTAACAAACAAGAGTTTTTACAGCTTTTATTCATTTGAATTTATTAATTTACTTCAGAGGAATCATTCAAATTTGTTGTGAAGAAACAAACTTATAAACATTTTGGATGGCCTGAGAAAGAGTACATTTTTAGCAAATTTAAATTTTTGGGTGAACTATACCTATAATGTTAGTTACTACATACTAATATGATTTTAACATGTTAAGTTGTATACAATATGAATGGACATGAATTACCAATGAACAGATTTAATTATTTATAAATATGATGAAATATAAATATATTATAACACTAACCTAGATTAAAATTGCTGTAAAAAAAAGTTCCTTGCATTATAATAATAATGTGCATTATAATTCATTAACTAGTCTTTATGTTGTATAAAGCTAAGATAGATAGATTGTTTGACTTTAAATGCTCACTTTTCTGATCTATGTTTGGGGGATCGTATTTGGCTCTAGGCAGAGGAGCTTCCAGACTAAATACTTTGGATACAAAATTGAAATCTCATTACTGGCGCATAAGTGTGATAAGTTGGATTGAATTACCTTGATTCTCGCTCCAAAACCAGGTTCAACTCACCGTTGAAATCTGAAAGTGTTGAGTCTGTCTCTCACTGTCATATCAGCTCGTGAGAGTAATGATTACAGTGTGATGTTTTTATAAGAGACACTTAAAATGCCACACGTCAAGCATGACGCCTCTGAAGGTGTCGGACTCCCATTGTTTATTATGATACATCAGCACGCCTGCTTTCCAGGAATGTTGTCCAAAGTATTGCAGATTGGGTAAGAATGATGGAGGAAAAGGTCACAGTAGGAGGGAGATGAATAAGAGATAAGCAAGTTTCTTTCCAGATATTCTGCGTTAGAAACAGGTCAGCTTTCCAATTCTGAGAAAATGTCAAATCAGTGAAATATTTGTTTGAATTGAAAAGACAGGAGGAATAGGGTAACCCTCATTATATTTCATAGTTATCGGATTTTAATGTGCAATATTATTTTTAGGCACCTTGTTATCTTTTAAAATTAAGTTAGATATGATTAGATTTCTAGAAAAGTCTAAATAAAATAGAAAAAAATAGAAACCTCATTTTCAAATTTCCTCTCGAGGATTTGTTACAAGAATATCAGTAATTGACTCTTTTTCCCCTTCCCTCTCTTGTTCCTTTTATTTCTCTTCCTTTTAAAGAGTATTGTCTGTACTGGCATGTTGAAGTGGCATCCAAGTCCAGCACAGATTCATTGCATTCAGTCCTGTGAGGTGAGTGCCAATTATATGACATGATGTCTTCTGTTTTCTGATGCGATTTTGTGCAAGATAGAAATTATTCTAGATTCTTTCTAAATTCTAGATGATTATGTCACCCTCATGTTGTCACAAAACCATATGCTTTTCTTTTTTTCAGTATTTATTCAGTATTTTATATATTCATATTCAGTATTTTATTATATTCATGCAGCTTTTCCATAGACCAACACATTATGTTGACCAAAAATAAAACAACAACAACATTAAAACAGATTAAAACACAATACAAGCACCCTAAAAAGTAGTCCAAAGAATTGATCATTACATTAGATTTCTGAAGTTACACAATAAACATTTTAACCATAGAAGTCAAATAATGTTAAAAATTAACAGTCCATTTTTGTTGCAAAAATAATGGAGAACTGTTTATTATATTTCTGTTAAGGGATTAAGTTATTATTATTATAAGGGATTTAACAATGTCAAAATCTTACGATGGGATAATATTGCGATATTAAGTCCATGATATGTTATTTATTTCAATTTTTTAAAAAAAGACAAATGAAGAATTAGAAAAAATAGAAAATTTTATACATGTTAAAGTAAAATTCTTCTATCAAATGCACTTTGAGAGTTCAGAATTAAGAGCTCCAGCCCATGTTCTTAACTAAGAAAACTTAAGTCAGAAAAAAGTCAGTGAATTGACTGGTACCTGAACTTTAAAGAGGACTCAGCCCTCTTTTTATTTGTGATACACTTTCTCAGTCTAAATTACATTCACACTGGTGTTTTAGGAAGCCAAACAAATTAGAATATAATAATAAAAATAACAATGATAGTAAAAGCCTTATATTGTAAAACAAATGCAAAATAACTGCAAAAATAAATGAAAATGAATATTTCATAGGTACTTTATTTTTGCTTTACACTACAGTAGGGAAATTACAATACTTTTTTCTTAATTTCTACACTTGAAAGACATATGATGAATTTTGACTGCATTACCCATGTAAACCGCTAGTTGTCAGCAATTCATGCTGTGCTTTTAAGCTTTTTTTTTTTTTTTTTGACCGGCAGTAGTGCTTTTATTTTTAAGGAAAACTCCAGCTTCACTAAAAACAGGCTCACAAAAACGCGTCTCACTACACATCTAGTGAAATGCTGTAATCATCTGCCACAAAAATAAAGCATAACTGGTGGTTGTTGCATTCCCAAATGCACACCAAACTCACAGCACATGCAATAAACAAGTTCACTGCATTCATTCACTGTGAACGGAGACGTTCCGAGGCGCGGAAAACACCGGAACCATGAGCTGATCGCCTCAATGATGTGTGCGCATCTCTTTCAGAATTAATGAAAAGATTAGGCTATATTTCACTTTCGGTTTTAGTTTGTTGACGGATACACTGTTAAAGTATAATGGCCCAAAACACAGCTTTAACAACCTTTTATGAAGTTTAAATATATTTTAAGAACTACACTTTTTGCCCGGAAGACAGTTTTGCTATCGCGATACCACAATGTATACATATATATAAATGAGA
The DNA here is from genome assembly GCA_036247105.1 of Cirrhinus mrigala. Taxonomy (NCBI): domain Eukaryota; kingdom Metazoa; phylum Chordata; class Actinopteri; order Cypriniformes; family Cyprinidae; genus Cirrhinus; species Cirrhinus mrigala. The sequence goes on along the minus strand of CM070008.1, from coordinate 24,660,145 downwards.
TTTTGTTAAAAGACACCGATGAAGAACTGATCACATCCAATGGCATATTAGATCTGCAACCTACAACAAAGTGGAACCTTTTTAGTGAACAAGTTACATTTTTCAGAGTACCACCGATTTTAAAAAAATAACAGCGTATGGGTTTGGAACAATATCAAGGTGCATAAAAAGATGAAAGACTTTTTTTTATAGTACTGATTTGTAATGCACGCCAGCAGTATTTTGGTGCACACTGGAAGATCTCACATATGCCTCCTGTCAGATCTAGCAGAAAAAAGAGCCCTCTGACAGATAACCACCAGCAGAGCATTGAGGTGGTCCAGGAGGATCAGGGAGCACCATAATCAGTGATAAATGTTGATGGTGTTGATTTTTTAGTTTCCAATTATTGTGTCATGGAACTTCATGCGTAGATGGGGAAACCTGTTTTGCTCTTCACTATCTCTGTAGTCATAACTACATGTTCTTCCATTAACTGGGCCGTTTGACCAAAATGGAATTCACAAACCAAACCCATGCACATTTTTTAAAAGCATGTATAAATAAAGCCTAATAGGTCGGGGTAGTAGCACATAATATGTCTCAAGAGTGACTTTGTCTGAAGCCATTTACACTCGCAGGAATTCAGATCTGGATGAACCCGATCCGAAGGTTCGAGAAATACAGTCATTTAGTTTTCTGTTTTTTTTTTTTTTTTTTTTTGTCTGTGTAGGGTTTGCATGTTCCCAGGTTTACATTTACGTCAGTAATGAGGCATTTTGTTGTCAGGGATTTCCGACACCATGCGCTGTCATATGGAGACATCTTTAACATTTCCCGCTGCCAAGAGAAACATTTAGCGTGATGGTTGATGGACTGCATGCCACGTCTTCCCACAGCATGTTGACAGATTGATTCTCGCCGGTTCTTCTTTTATCACAAAAATAAAAGCGATTGAAAATATCATTGCCACTGTAAAATGTGGTATATACATGAACATAAAACATATTATTCCGGTTTCTGTTCCTCCAGAGTCCTTCCCGCAATTCACAGAATCCTGTTTAAATTCACCCCAAGCACTAACTCATCAGACGTTGCTGACAATTGTAGTGCTGAGGTGCCAAAGCAAATGAATGATCTTATCGGTGTGTGTGCAGGTCAGTTAGACGGAGGGAATTTAAAGGATGTTATGTAACTGATGGATGCGTTAAACCAGTTGTAAAATAATCACAAATGATATGTGACGAAAGTAACATACCAGGCTTCGCTAAAAGTCAACAGAAGTAACGCAGCAGAGTCGTGTGAAGTCTGGAATCGGAAATAGTGTTGAAATTAACAGTCGAGTGTTTTGGAAAATAATGGATGACTGTTTATCGGAATTTTAGCTCTATCAGGAAACGTATCTTGAAAGCGAAAGGGTGGAGCGCTGTTTAATACAGTGTGCCATTCATATGTGTGAGACAAATAAATTAAGATTTATTTTTTTTTTAAAAAAATCCAGCTATAGTTTGTCTAGTTTTATCAGCAGTTGCACATCCAAGTTTTTTTTTTCCTCTTCCATGGATAGATTTTAGAATTTTTAATATCGTTTCAGAGTAAAGCAGACAGGTTTTATGAACTATTCATTCTGCTTTGGAACACACTAGTCCTGTAGAGGGATGTTTTATGATAGTCAAATACCCCTCATATCTGCCAGACCCTCTCATCTCCTCTTGCCCTCATTTGTTACCAAGCAAAACAGTTGCTTTTATATTGGAGACTCGGTATAAATTATACCACAGCACATGTTCCAGTTGCTCTGCAGCACATCCAGAAGGTCTTTCCCGTTACCGGCTGATGATAAGTGAAGAGGTCAGCTTAGGTTATGCTTTAGTTTATGTGTCATTATTAATATTTTATTTTTAACCACCAAGGCCTGTCATAAGTAGACTTAAAGTCTGCGTTTGTAATCCATGGTTCTGAAAGAGATTCTTTTTTTTTCAGATGAATAAGAATACTAATGGAAAGCTTTCTTCAGGTATTGCAGTTCTCCATGTATTGATCAGCCTGTTAAAAGTCTTAACCCTCACTGATTTGGATTTCCTTTATGATCTTCTGAGTTTCGGACTGTTTTTTTTTTTGTTTCTTTTTTCCTCAAGTGTGATTTATTTGACTGCTTCAAACCAGCTTTTTCCCCTTTTTGTGTAGCTCCTTTTGAGAAAACCTTACAGATGATGCCGCAGGTTTACGAAGAACCACTGTTCGCATTCCTTGCTGCAAATATGGTTAGAAGAATGGTCATCTGATTCCTCTCAGGGCATGCACTGGGTTTCTTCATCTTAACATTATGGAAAGAGTTGACAAGACACAAACATGAAAAAACCTGGAAACACTTCATTCGGCCTTTCGCTGTTGTGATGTGTTACCTAAAATTTGTTTTTCAGCATGTTCAGCTTGCATTTTATAGACAAAAAGGAAAGGTTTACATTAGAAATGAAATGGAGGGGAACATAATTAGTAGTCTTTTGGGAACTCTGGAGAGAGCCAATCAAGGGGCACATACTTCAGTAAAGTGAGATGCCAGCACTAACATGGGGCCTCAAAACAATGTTGTCCAAGAAAACATGTTGTTGCCATGGAGTTTTTGTTTATTCTATCTTTCGCTTAGCATTAGATGTGGTCGGACAGGCAACCTGTGGAGTGTGTCCTCCCTCGCTTCAGTCGGATGTTTAGGGATTCTTTTCTCCCAACATTATGTACTGTAAGATGAAAAGACACCTTCGTCTTCTGCTTCAGATAAGATTTCAGTTTGTTGTTCTCCGGTATCTCAGATTGCAAACGCTCATCGCAGAAACTGTTGCTACGGGTTAATTGTGTTTTTTAAAAATACATCTTTTTTAAGTGACTCATAGAGGGTTTCGTTTTCAATAAATTCATGTAATCTAAATCAAGCTTTGGATACTCCCCAAAAACATAGCAGGGTTGCCTACTAAAACCCCTCTTTGAGAGGAGGCCAGGAAAATGAATTTTAGGATGGATACCTCGAAGTGGACAGCCTGAACTGACACTGAGCAGTAGTCAATCAAAAGAGGCATTTATATTTATTATCGGATTATAGTAGGTTAAAAAAAAAAAAAAAAAAAAAAAAAAATTACTAGTTCAGTTCTACATATGGAAGGCTATAGTAAGCGGCACAACGCTACATGACAAAAGACAATCCACTTTCATTTTTCCCTTAAAGTCCACATGAAATCAAAATTGATTGATTGATTGATTGAAGTTTTTTGGCTTTTAGTATGAATGTGTTAGCTTTAAGGTTATCTAAACTGACCAAAATTATAAACGCAACACTTTTGTTTTTGTCCCCATTTTTCATGAGCTGAACTCAAAGATCTAAGACTTTTTCTATGTACACAAAAGGCCTATTTCTCTCAAATATTGTTCACAAATCTGTCTAAATCTGTGTTAGTGAGCACTTCTCCTTTGCCGAGATAATCCATCCACCTGAAAAGTGTGGCATATCAAGATGCTGATTAGACAGCATGATTATTGCACAGGTGTGCCTTAGGCTGGCCACAATAAAAGGCCACTCTAAAATGTGCAGTTTTATCTCACAGCACAATGCCACAGATGTCGCAAGTTTTGAGGGAGCGTGAAATTGGCATGCTGACTGCAGGAATGTCCACCAGAGCTGTTGCCCGTGAATTGAATGTTCATTTCTCTACCATAAGCCGTCTCCAAAGGCGTTTCAGAGAATTTGGCAGTACATCCAACCGGCCTCACAACCACAGACCACGTGTAACCACACCAGCCCAGGACCTTCACATCCAGCATCTTCACCTCCAAGATCATCTGAGACCAGCCACCCGGACAGCTGCTGCAACAATCGGTTTACATAACCAAATTTCTGCACAAACTGTCAGAAACCGTCTCAGGGAAGCTCATCTGCATGCTCGTCGTCCTCATCGGGGTCTCGACCTGACTGCAGTTCGTCGTCATAACCGTCTTGAGTGGGCAAATGCTTACATTCAATGGCGTCTGGCACTTTAGAGAGGTGTTCTCTTCACGGATGAATCCCGGTTTTCACTGTACAGGGCAGATGGCAGACAGCGTGTATGGCGTTGTGTGGGTGAGCGGTTTGCTGATGTCGACGTTGTGGATTGAGTGGCCCATGGGTGGCGGTGGGGTTATGGTATGGGCAGGCGTATGTTATGGACAACGAACACAGATGCATTTTATTGATGGCATTTTGAATGCACAGAGATACTGTGACGAGATCCTGAGGCCCATTGTTGTGCCATTCATCCACGACCATCACCTCATGTTGCAGCATGATAATGCACGGCCCCATGTTGCAAGGATCTGTACACAATTCCTGGAAGCTGAAAACATCCCAGTTCTTGCATGGCCAGCATACTCACCGGACATGTCACCCATTGAGCATGTTTGGGATGCTCTGGATTGGCGTATACGACAGCGTGTTCCAGTTCCTGCCAATATCCACCAACTTCGCACAGCCATTGAAGAGGAGTGGACCAACATTCCACAGGCCACAATCAACAACCTGATCAACTCTATGTGAAGGAGATGTGTTGCACTGCGTGAGGCAAATGGTGGTCACCCCAGATACTGACTGGTTTTCAGACCCCCCCGGATCCCCCCAATACAGTAAAACTGCACATTTTAGAGTGGCCTTTTATTGTGGCCAGCCTAAGGCACACCTGTGCAATAATCATGCTGTCTAATCAGCATCTTGATATGCCACACCTGTGAGGTGGATGGATTATCTCGGCAAAGGAGAAGTGCTCACTAACACAGATTTAGACAGATTTGTAAACAATATTTGAGAGAAATAGGCCTTTTGTGTACATAGAAAAAGTATTAGATCTTTGAGTTCAGCTCATGAAAAATGGTGGCAAAAACAAAAGTGTTGCGTTTATAATTTTGGTCAGTGTAGAAGCAAAAAACCTAGTCATTTAAATGCTGGTGTCTTTGAATCAAAGCATTGATAAAAACACCCAACACATTTCACTGCAGCTCCTTATGATTAAAATAATCTATTGAGCCAAAACAGACAAAATTTGGAAGCAAATAAGCATGAGATTTAAATGTTTAACCCTCTAGGGTTCTTCGGTCACTTCTGACCGGATTTTTTTAAAAAAAAAAATATTAAAAATCGTAGCTTCATCGGAATGGTACGAAACTTAGTGACTTTTATGGTACTTGGTATATGAACACACAAAAAAATTGGGGACAGGATTTGAAAAGTCTAAGTGGTCGTAAAAAAAATAGTCACACTCGGGGCCTTCGGTCAAAAATGACCGGCCATAGGAAATGAATGGGAAATTGGCAAAAATATGAAAATACAGAGTTTTTTTGTGCATACAATCTACAAATCAGCCACAATCCAGAAAAAAAGCACACAACAGTGAAGGGGTGACTCTCTAAAACATCAGTAGTGCAAAACACTACAATACACTCACACACACACACACTTATACACACACAAACACACACACACACGCAAATGAACGTGTCATTTCAAAAGCTAATTTTAGGAAATGTGTGAAACAGAAGCAATCAATGTAAGAAATAAAGTGCACAGCAATGAAAGAATGAGACTGTAAGCCATCAAGGTTGCAAAATAGACACACGCACACACACGCACACACACACACACACACACACACACATAGGGAAATATGAGACTGTAACAGAGAAATGTGAGAATATGTGAAACAAAATCAATGAATCAAATAAAAGGGAGACATTGGATCCAAAATGCAAAAGTCACTCACCATGTCTCTCTCTTGAACACACACACACACACGCACACACACACACACACACACATAGGGAAATATGAGACTGTAACAGAGAAATGTGAGAATATGTGAAACAAAATCAATGAATCAAATAAAAGGGAGACATTGGATCCAAAATGCAAAAGTCACTCACCACGTCTCTCTCTTGAACACACACACACACACACACACACACACACACACACACATACACACATGTTGGGTTTACATGTTTTATGGGGACATTCCATAGGCGTAATGGTTTTTATACTGTACAAACCGTATTTTCTATCGCCCTACACCTACCCTACACCTAAACCTAGCCCTCACAGGAGACTGTGCACACTTTTACCTTCTCAAAAAAACTCATTCTGCATGATTTATAAGCCTGTTTCCTCATGGGGACCTCACAAATGTCCCCACAAGGTCAAAATTTACTGGTATTACTATCCTTGTGGGGACATTTGGTCCCCATAACGTGATGAATACCAGGTGCACACATACACACACACACACACACACACACACACACACACACACACACACATGTTGGGTTTACATGCACACGCACACACACACACACACACACACACAGGGAAATATGAGACTGTAACAGAGAAATATGAGAATATGTGAAATAAAATCAATGAATCTAACAAAGGGGAGACATTGGGTCCAAAATGCAAAAGTCACACACTATGCCTCTCTCTTGAACAAACACAGACACACACATCAAAGGATATAATTCTTCCCTAGTAACCTCCAGGCCTATTGCAGCACCTGTTTATGAACTGTTTATGAACTGTTTTGAATAAGAGTTACTGTTCATTGAATATGTAAAAAAATATGCACATAATATGTAAATAGGGTTAGGATGATATTTAAAATACTTTTTTTATTTCTCTAGTTTCCATTTACTGTTTGAAAATTATACTTTTGCTGTTATTTTGTTGCCAGAGCTGTTGCTGTTCATAATTGCTGTGCTAAATAAGAGTTATTGTTCATTGAATTTTACAAAAAATAATTTTAATGAAATGTTCAAAATAAAAAAAATTGTTATGACTGAAAGAATTGCATTTTTATTAAGTTAGAATTAAAACAATGGGTAACAAAATGCTTTCCATTGGTTCTCTTTCTAATGCAATGTTCAGGTTTGACTGTATTATAAAGTAAAACTGGCACTTCAAATTACCAGTTAAACCAATCAAACAAACAAAAAACTTGGCAAATAATAAAAAAAATAGTCTTTGATAATCTCATATGATATATTAAAATCCACAACCTGAAAAGTCAAAGGCAAATATGTGCAAAAACAACTAGAATTCACAAGCCCTTCTACAGAGAGCAGTACAGTCATCTAGTGGTTAAAATGTGGTATTGCTTGATAATTATGCTCACTACACCACCAGATGGCACCAATCTGACTTCAAAAAATTGTTTTCTGTAGGCCAGGTCTCTACTTTAAACTGAAATGCAGCATTAATTAAAAAATAATAAAAATTATATATATATAAAAATTTTCTATTATATTCAATGGCAAAAAATAGATCATAATTATTGCATATATATTTATTATTATTATAAAATTCTCTCAAAACACCACAAAAAAAAAGAAAAAATATTATTGAGCAAAAATACATTTGATTGATTTTACTGAAAAAAAAAAAAAAATGATTTCAGGGGTCCGGTCACTTTTGACCGTGAAGGTCTCGAGTGTGACTGGACGGCGAAGAACCGCTGGCAGACTGGATTTACATTATATTGTTTATTGTTTTAGTCATCTGAGTGTCTGTCAAGGTGGTGGTCAAGATTTTGACTTTTCTTGACAATCGTTTTTTCCTGAGCCAGATATACGTGAGGTCCGGGTCAGATGATTTTGTGTAGCGCTTCAGATGGTTGACTACAGCGTTGTTTAACATTCACTGGCAGTTTTCCTGTGCTGGCCGGAGCGGATGCATTCCACACATCCTTCCCATTTACTGTTACACGACTCTTTAGTTTAGGCATTAGGTCATTTTTCTTTTTCCAGCCTTTTCTAAAACAACATTAATAATGCATGTGTTTTAGATTCAGACATTTAACTTGCAATATGTAACACGTTAATTTAAACACAAAATGGTGAGATTGGTTTAAAATTGTTATTGCCAATAAATTCGCAGTGCGCTTAAGGTAATAAAACGGATGGAGAGTGAGAATAAAGAAATAAACGATATATACACCAGCTTGAAACTGAAGAATGAAAAATGATATTGCTTATGACTTGGAGAATGAGACCACGGCAGGAAAAACATTTTGGATTGGGTGTAGTTTTAGCGGGGATAAATTCTACAGAGATCTCCTCGCCAGCTGCTCTTGCACAGGGATGTGGAATCAGGTAGAAGCTGGACTCTTTGAAAGGACTCCACATGCACAAGAGAGCCAAAAGTATCTTTGGCAGACCGCTCTTGTTTTTCTGTTATTGGCGTCCGATCCTGTAGGTTAGGTAAAATCCTTTAGGAAGGCATTATGACACATTTAAAGTGTTTATGCATATTAAATTTGATAATTGTGGTCCACTCAGGAAGGTTGGATTTTGCTCTCTTGGGCATTGCAAAACTTGGAACCATGCTCTCACACAGGTGAAGTAATGACATCGAAGGAAGCACAAGGAAGTTTTGTCTGGAATAAGTTTTGTCCGTTTTATTTTATTTGAAAGGAATAAATGAGAAATGCCACCTACCATAAGGTATAACAGAATTCCCTTTTGGCATGATTCACGCATTTCTTTCCTCTGAGATTCAAGGAACATCCGTACAGACTCATGTTCAGAGAAAACTGCTAATTGTACTTAATAAAACGAAGTAACTCATGCTTGCACCTTTAAAGAACTTTAAGGGCAGATTTACTAGTTCAGTGAGTTCAGGTTGTTTGGATGTGTTTGGATCTATTTTAATTTTATGACTGACAACTAAAAATTAGGGCTGTCAGTTTAACGCATTAATTAATTAGTTACGAAAAAATAAAATATTTTAACGCAGTTAACGAACTGACCCCACCCCCAGAATTTTGTCCCTGTATTTGCCTCATATTTATATCATATACGATATCACACGAGCGGGGAGAGCAGTATTACACGAGTGCTGATTTTGTTCCGAATATCACGAGTTTAAATGTAATTTTATTTAACAGTTCAGTAAATAAGATGTTGATATTGTGTTATATTTTAAACACAATATTATGTGTTTTTGCTCAATTTTGCAGAGAACATTTTACCTTTGAAGTCATAGCAGAATTGCTGTGCGATCGTGCGTCTCCGAGCAACACAGTGTTGTTTAGTTTCTGAATGAATCAGTATTTTGAACGAATCGTGTGAACCAATGATTCAAAGACCCATTAAAAAAAAAGAAAGCTGTTTACTGAATATCTGAATCAATCAGCCATTTAAACGAATCGGATGAAGACATTTACCACCACCTGCTGGCAGATTTAGTTTATGTAGAGTATCATTTCATAAAAAAATAAATAATAATAAAAATAAAAACAACACAAGGGATAGATCACCCATTTACTCATCCTCATGTTGTTTCAGACCTTTCTTTTGTGGAACACAAAAGAAGGTATTTTGAAGACTGTTGGTAACAAAGCTGTTTTGGTTACCAATGACTTGTTTCTTTTTTTATGTTCCATAGTTTATGTTAGGCTGTTGTAGCCTAAATGTTTATGTGTAATAAATTTTATGTTAAGTCAAATAAAATATTTCTTCCTAAAGCTACAATTTGTAATGTCTACTTGATACTTTCCCACAAAAATAGCTTTAAATAATTTTTTGTGGATATTTTCATTATTTATATTGCGATTAATTCGATTAATGAATCGACACATCATGTAATTAATTAAATTATTTTTTTTTCCACTGACAGCCCTACTAAAAAAATAGATATATACATATTTTATGATATAGAATATTTTCTGATATTAAATTTGCATTCTATTTTGTCTAAATAATAAAAAAAACCTTAAATCAGTAGTTAAAGTGAACAATTGACTGTGCATTTACAACAATTCACTACAAGTGAATTTACGCATCACAACATTCTTAATGTAATGAAAAATGAATGTTTATTTGATTACTTTTAACAGTGTTATTAAATTATGTTAATACTTTAAATTAAGGTCCCATTAGTTAACATTAGTAACAATTATTAATAAACAGTGAGAGATACATTTGTTACAGATTTTATTAATCTTTAAGGCTAGTTAAAAATTGCATAAAAATGCAATTGTTCATTGTTAATTCATGCTAGCTGAGATCTATTAAATAATAACAGACACAACTTTTGATTTTAAATAGAATTACCTAAGAATTAACATTAACTAAGATTAATTAATGCTTTATGACTTTATGACTTTCTTTTTGTTCATGTTAACTAATGTAGTTAACTAATGTTAACAAATGAAACCTTATTGTAGGGGAATAGGGGAAACCACTATTTCTGCTGCTCCAAAAGCGCCTCCTGCTGGAAGAGAATGAATTTGCATTTTCAGTGTTAGATAATGGCAAAGATCATTTACGAATAAAAAAAAGTTAAATATTAAAAAAAATACAGTTAAATATCCAATATTGTCTGAAACTGATAAATTAATATTAACATGAAAACTATTAATAATACAGTGTTTCCCACAATATCGAAACTGACTGCACTCAAATAGATTTTCCAAAAGACTTTGACGAATGAGCACTGCACGTTTTTTAAAATCAAAACGCAGCGCGGGTGTTTTATATAAATGTATCTTTGAAGGAAACCGACTGTCTTCAGAAAAGCTACGATGTCGTCTTTCTTATCGCCATTTGTCAATTTAATGTGCGGTGCTTCCTCATTTGTTTCCAGCTTTTTTAGCTGTACAAAACAACAACTTTAACTGCTTAATATTACAATCCGGTGTTTCTTACCATTTTATTTTAATGTAATATCTTAATTATGAACACAGTGGTTTGTAGCATAAACACGTTTACCGTTTACTGCACTTTGTTATTCTTCTCACTATTTCCCTACAGCAGCTAAAAACCGAAAGTCTCGCACATTCACAGAAAATGGCATACTTCCGCGTTGCAAAATAAGATGGATAATTCCTGATAAAGTAGCATTTGTGAGGACAGCTTTGATTACAGCTGGGGAAACTGCTATTTCTGCCGCTCCAAAAGCGCCACCTGCTGGAAGAGAATGAATTTGCATTTTCAATCATTTCAAGCATTTGCCATCTGCTGAGAAACACATACAAGCAAAAATTGTTCTTTGTACAGTAAATATACGTTATTAACATATTATTCCATGTGCTGCTCCATCAGATGTCTGCAGTTTTTGTTTCAAATTAGATTTGAATACATTTCAACTCTTTATTTGCAGCCATTTGGAGGAGACGGTTGGTGCGACACCATTAACAACCGAGCGTACTGCCAGTACGACGGAGGAGACTGCTGTCCGTCCACCCTCTCATCTAAAAAGGTAAATCTCATCCGAAAGGCTATTCCTCTCATCCGCATTCATCCTACGTTGCTTTCTCACAGCGCCGATCTCCGTCTCACGTGGTGCCGCCACATTGTCAGCCCTTTCCACGAACGTCGCCCACATCATTAGGCGCTCAGGTGGCGTGTTCTCCCATAGAGAGAATGAGCTCTGGGGGGAAGTGTCTGTCATAAATAAATGACTGGATAGAGCAGCTTTTATTAGCAGAGGGCCAGGTGTCAGCGGTCACGGGCAACTGTAAAACAAGCAGGGTCTGAGAAAGTGAAATAAACCGTGAGGAACAGCATCCTGCCACCGTAGGTCCGGCAGAGCTGCCATGCTTCTGTTTACGCAGGCCATGGAAAAGTCCGAGTACGTCGGTGGGGCAGTCTGGTTTAAGAGCGTCTAGGACGAGAGCCAGAGAGGAGGTTGGACAATAAAGCACAAATTCCTCTCAGCCCTCCGTCTGTGGCTGCTATTCTAGCCTCCAAATACCCGCCACACGCACAGGAAACAATATCGAATGCGCAGATACAATTGCGGATGATTCGAAAGCTAACATTTGGGCATTTCAGAAAGCATCTATGGTGATTATTTAGCATGAAACCAAAGCGAAACTTCCATCAATTCCAAAAAAAATGCATTATAAATGAGTGGATATTCTCAAAAGTACCGCAGTTAGACAATTGCATCCTGTAAACATCAGGTGAAATCAGAACTTAGCCTGTAGTTTCATGTTTACTTTTCCTGCAGTAGGCCGCTTAGCTGGGAATTTGGGTTTATTTTGCAACCTGTGGTGATGGCACGAATCCTGGACGAGAACCTCCTCCTGTTGATTCTTAACATGTGTTCACCTCCTTACTCATCTGCTCACAGTCAGGCTTTCTGTCTCTCTCTTTTTCGTTGCCTTCGGCACCGAAGGCGACCGTCCTGTCCATAATCGACCCTAGCAATCCTTCTAGTGTGAAAACCCCCATCCTTCTGACTTTGCGGTTAGGAAAATAAACACCCGAACGGGCCGTCGTCCAAGTTTTTACATATTTCGTCAATAGCCTCTATTGGTTATTGTGAGTAATTTTGGTCAACAGTTGATATCGATCATACATCTGGAAAAAGGCACCGCTCATTGTTTTGATCTACTGCGATGCCTTAAAGTATTTTTGAGGCGAATTATCCAAAGCATACTTTGATCTCTCGTTCAAAGCCTGCGTGTGGCTCCCACATACCGTATCAGATGATTGTGGCCGAATGTTTTTTTGGATGCTGTTGGTAAAAGCGTGTCCGATTGATTGACAGGTCATTCAATTCGGGGTGGACTGCGATCACGATGAGTGCACCTGCCGTGACCCCGAAGCCGAGGAGAACAAGGGCACAGCCAAGCGAAAGGAGCCAGGAGCGCTGTGAATGATAGCGAGGCGGAGAGCGCGCGGACAGCTCTCAGACTGGCTTGAAAAGAAAATGTCAAACAATAACCTGAATGTTTCTCACTCCACATGAGAGCGAGGCTGATCAAAGGCAGTAATTCAAACCATAGAAGTGCATAAAAACAATCCTCTTCAACACTAATCTATAAAATAATACCTAATATATTTTCAAGATCTCTAACATAGATTTAGATGTAGATATGACCCATATTTTAGCCCACAAGCATTTACGTACACCGTCAAACACACAAAAAATGTTTCAAGTGTAGCTGATTTTTATGAGTATTTTATACAAATAGCGTTTGCTTGTTGTGAGCCACATTCTCAATATTATTTCCACTTATATGTCCTTAATACAGGTATATAAACAAGTGCTTATCTCAGACTGTCAGATTTCAAGATTTTTCCTCTCCTTAGCTTTATTTTATACCCTCTACATGTACATGCAAAACCTGTGAAATGCATGTGTGCTTTGGGAAAATACAGTTCTCATTTATAGCAATTGTAATGGAAATATATGATACTATTTTTGTATGCTCTTCTGTCTGTTAAATTGTAGGTTTACCATCATATCAATAAAGTATAAATAAACACTGTTAAAGACGTTTGGTGAGTTGATGTCTGTTATTGTGCTCAGTATGATTTTATTTTAAATCAAGATTTAAATCAGTCGAGATTTAAGATGTCTTGAATGTTGAAGCAATAATAGTATTATAAAGAAAAAATACTAAAAATATAAAGAAATGATTAAATATTATAGCAAATTATTTTTAATCATTAAATGGTGCAAGTTGCAGACTGAAATTACAATATGGAATCCTATGAATATAAAGTCAATTATTAAATATATATTTTTAAAAAACGTTGAAGAAATAATAGAATGGTATTATAAAGAACAAATAAGAAAAATATAAAACAATTGTTAAATATTATATGCAATTATTTTTAATCATCAAATGGTGCAAGATGTATTGTTTGAAGAAATAATAGAATAGTATTATGAAGAAAATATAAGAAAAATATGAAGAAATTCTTAAATATTATATCAAATAATTTTTTACCATCAAATGGTGCAAGATGCATATAAAGAAATTATTATATATTATATTCAATTATTTTTAATCATCAAATGGTGCAGACTGAAATTACAATATGGAATCCTATAAATATAAAGTCAAATATTAAACATAAAATTTTTTTTGAAGAAATAATAAAATAGTATCATAAAGAAAGAATAAGAAAAATATAAAGAAATTATTAAATATAATATTAAATTATTTTTAACCTTCAAACAGTAGAAGATGCATATAAAGAAACTATTAAATATCCTATCAATATCATATACAATATGGAATCCTATTGTTATTAGTATCCTATTGCTACAGTACATTAGTAAATATATAACATATAACAGAAAATAAAGAAATTATTAAATATATCAAATATTTTTTCAAACCAAATTTAAACATTAAACATCACAATATGAAATCATATGAATATTAAGAATATGAAATAAATAATATATGTAAATAACACTGAAGAAATAATTAAATATGAAAGAAAATTTATTTTGTAAATGCATGTTATTTCAGCCATGATTTCGGAATATTTAATTTTTTTGCAGTCTAAAAATTCTTAATCAAAATGTCCTAACTCAATCTTCCAGTGTTGATTTATGCTGGCCAATCATTTAGTCTGTTTAGGTCCCACCCCTTTTTACAATCAACTTTACAATCCGCCTGCAACCAATCAACAACTGGTAGACAGAAAGACGATCCCCCTGCATCCCCCCCAATAATTTGCTTTACTCAGATGTGTCATGATACGTCACAAAAGATCTGTTGCTATACTTTAAAAACTGTGCAGTCCTCATTACTCTTGTTCAAATTTCAGTTGAACAATTAAATAATCAGTGAGCTCATTTTGGCAATTTTATTTGGAATAGGAAATAAAACATAAACAAGACATGATATTGTACACAACTTTAAAATGGTTATTTTCATAATACTGCTTATACCTTAAAAAACTCCTGTACAGTTTCTTGACTCTCATACCTTAGTTTGAATACTACATTCAGCACATTAGTAATGTGTTTAATAATTAATTAACATTTACATTTGCTATAGCTCTTTCCATATCTATATGCACTACAGAGACAGACATTTTCAGCACATTAAGAAGATACAGTTTTAGTTCCTGTGAAAAAGTCCTACCTATACAAGCTGGTGTATTAACTATTTGACAAAATACACCACTAGGTCTAAATGACACTTTAATGCGACTTTCCTTGGACTGTACACTGTACATTTTTATTTTTACCACTTCTTGAAAAATCAGGATGGGCTGCTCATGTTCTCACAAAATATTTTCCTCTTCTTCATTGAATGACCAATTAATGTTAAAACTGATGGAGCAGATTCTCTAGAGAGAAGCCCTAAAGGGGAGGCCGCATTTAGGTTGCGACTCCTGACCGGTCCAAGTCGGTTTAAAGTTCCTTGGGTTCTCCATAATCATTGTACATAACGGAGAGCATCTGATCTTCACAGGCCTTACGTAAGTCCTGGCCTAGATTCACCCAACTGAGCCCGAACGCTTTGGTATCTGTATAACGACAAGACAGATACTTGAGGGATGCTCTGCGCAAGCCAATTTTTGGTTCCTGGAGGAGACCCCGGCACCAACCGCTGAGTTCATCCAGCTGAGACAGGATCAATCCTGCTTTCCTGCAGTAGCAAACACAAAGATGATATCTGGTTAGTAATGTGTGTAAACGTTAATATATTACAGATTGCCTGGGTTAAATGCGTATGGAACATATTTACTAAGACGGGTAGTAGCTGATCACATGTAGTCTGGATTGCGTAATCGGAGTCCAAAAATTAAGATTAAATGACATTTTGAAAATACTCGGAATTAAACTACAGTTACTTTTTTAAGGATTACATCATTACATATTGTTTACACAATAGCAATAAATTCTTCATTATTTATTGATTCTCATTTTTTCAACTTCTACATTTCTACCTATCTAAAATAGCCTACGGCTTATATACATTCAGAAAGTTTTCCAGTTTTGTGGACACTCGCACAAAGACAAGTCACTAGTCAGGTGGCTATAATTATACAACAGCTTTTGACCACTGGATTTACAAAAATCATTTCAGTTTTAAGAAGTATTTTCTCAGCATTTTAACATTGCATGAACTACTGGTGAATTATCGCTCACAAATAAATGCACAAATTTATGTTGTCTCTTATTTACGTGTAATACTGGGATTCCCAAACTTTTTTTTTGAACCTCTTTCGCTGAATATAATTACTGGAAGTTCTCCTAAAATTAAAATAAATAAATGGTTAATGATCACATGGCGTATAACAAATAAAATATGACATTTTTTAATAAGCGTTTTATGCTTTTTTACAATGATTTATTTTGATTTCACATTTTTATGATTTAATTAATTATTTGCTTTTCATTAAACTCACAAACACCTCGCAATTCCTTTATGAACCCCAGTTTGGAAACTCTTGTCGTTGTCAATAACAACAAATGTATTCTTTTTTTTTATTTTTTATTTTTTTTTTTGCATTTTTGCATTTTTATATCAATATGGTACAAGTTGTCCTATTTAAATCTACCATGTCTTTGGAAGGCTTTTGTCTTACAAACACATTAAAATGCACAAATTCATGTTGTCTCTTATTTATATGTAATACAGGGATTCCCAAACTTTTTTTTTTAAACTTCTTTCACCTAATATAATTACTTCTGAAGTTCTTCTGAGATTAAAATAAACATTTTAATAATTAAGTATCACATTTGCATGTTCATGGTTCTCTAATGGTGGTTAATGATCACATGGCATGCAGGTAAACAAATAAAATATGAAATTTTTTAGTAAGTGTTTTATGTTATTTTAAAATGATTTATTTTGATTTTACCTTTTTATGAATTAATTATTTGCTTTTCATTAAGCTCACAAACATCTCACAATTTCCACAAACTGTTGTCGCTGTCAATAACAACAAATGGATTTTTTTTTTGCATTTTTATATCAATATGGTACAAGATTATACTATGTAAATCAATGTGATAAATTAAATTGAGTAAGGTCAAAAGTAATCTGAAAGTAATCAAAAAGTGTAATGTAATGGATTATGTTACTAACAACAATTTTTGTCATGTAATTTGGAATCATTAACGGACAACATTTTGAAAGTAATCTTCCCAGGTCTACATATTTCAAGCAACTATACAATATTATGAAAAAATAATAGTAATAAAATAATAATAATAAATAAAATGCAGCATGGATGTAATAAATGTGTCAAAAATGACTGTAAAAACTGTTACAAAATATAGAACGAATAGAACAGTTTCTCCAATACAGAAATAAACTGCATTTTAAAAGCACTGTATATTAAAATAAAAAATAAAAATAGTTACACACTACTGTATATTTAGGGTCTTTTTTTTCTTTCTTTGTATAAAAGTAGTTAATACTTTTATTCAGCAAGGATAAAAAAGGATGTTAAATTGATAAAAAGTGATGGTAAAGACTTACATTGTTAAAAAAAAAAAAAAATCTATTTTGAATAAAAAAAATTTTTTATTCTTCAAAGAATCTTGAAACAAGTTTCACGGGTTCCAAAAAAAAAAAAAAAAAAAAAACAGCACAACTGTTTCCAACATATTAGAATGATTTCTGATAGATCATGTGACTCTGAAGACTTGAGTAACGGTTGCTGAAAATTCAGCTTTTCATCACAGAAATAAATTATATTTTAAGATATATTAAAATAGAAAACCACTATTTTAAATTGCAATAATATTTAACAATATCACTGTTTTTTCTATATTTTTAATAAAATAAACGCAGCCTTGATGCGCAGAAAAGCCTTCATTAACCCTTAAATGCATACCTTTGATCTTCAGCGACCCAGGACGTCATTCACTACCATCTCCCTCCTTCATTTTTTTAAGTTTGACATCTACTTTCTTAGTATTCCTCAATCTATTCACTATAAACAATATAACAAGAAAAAAAAAATATATATATATATAAAAGAATATGTGTTTTCTGATAAGTTTTTTGCAAAAAGTGTATAGGGTCGCTAGAGACCTGAGGTGTGTATATTTTTCAAAGTATATTTTTTATGCGCAAAATTCTGTAAATATCTGACGACTCAATATGTGTAATTCACCTTTATTCCTCGAGGTGGCACTGTTTGATGGACAATAATGATGTGATGTTTCACTCATAATTATCGCAGGCATAAAACAAAAGAATATCATCAGCAAAAATGTAACTGGTTTTACTAGCAATTACTGTATGCAATAAAATATAAATGTCAGTGTTATTTGACGGTGGATGTGGTAAATAAGCTGCCAGCGATCACAGCATTGACTTTGAAGTAACTGAAAATGATAGTTTTGCAAATATGAGCCAGTTGAGCCAGATTCTGAGTGTACTGTGGAAGTGCGATGGTAAAATCATCTGCTCAAATTGAACCCATCCAAGATTCAAAATGGAATGAAATATGCCTTATTTTACTCTACTGTAATTGTTCTTAAAATATCAAGAGTTTTTTTTTAGAGATTCATCCATGCTGGATATATAGGCCCCAAAATATGTAATAATGATTAGCGAAACATTTGTGCATTTAAGGGTTAAAAAACATTCAAAATCTTACTGATCCCAACCTTTTTGAACGGCAGTGATTGATCCTTTTTTATTATTATTTTATTTAATTTCTGTACTATCAAATGACTTAATTCATCACCTCCAACACAGCTCATATCTTGCTCTGTAAGCGATTCAAGATAGTATTTTCTGCTAACACCCATTGTGATACTCACACTGCATAGTTTTTATAACACTGCTATTACGCAATGCTCTTGACACTGGTTTGAAATTTTTCTTCCTCCGGTGGTTTAAACATTGAGCATTCCATTCCGACTATCCATTCTGAGAATGCCCACCTCACAAGCTGCTCCAGAGCATGAGACTGAAAGATTGATGGGAGACTCCAATATAATAAATATAAACTGCAGGCGATGGCCGTATTCAGCTAAAACACAGGTCTTCTGTCTGCACCCCTTAAACGACGCTCTTCAAAATCTGGACGGAGGAGTTTGATCATAAATCAAGCCTGTGGTGTTTTTATATGGAACCGTAATGGCAAAGCCTTGAAATTGAAACGTTCCCATCAAGAAGCTTCTGAGGCAACACAGGACCGATTAGGTGAACGACAGCTAAGGTTAAGTACCTGCGAATTCTATTAGGGACGGCGACCCGAGAGGGGCATTTATTGAGTATGTGTGAATGCGACGAAGCGCCAATATCCTTCGCAAAAGACACGAAGCTGAAATGCAATACCGGGAGTACGGAAAGAGCGCCTCATTCCTGAGCCATAGCTTCACTTCAAAGCCCTGCCAAACCAGAAGCTCAACACTCTACCGCATGAATACCGAAAACCAAATCTGTGTGGACCAACAAGGCTTTGGGGTAGCTAAGTGCATTTTTAAGTGTGTTTACAATTAAAATGTGGCTGAAACCGATTCAACCGAACGCCCGACGTCTTGTTTGATTGCTTATGCAATTTCTTGAGGTTTCAAGTGACAACCTACTGTATAAATCGCTTATTTACTTTGGCTCGCAATTAATTCACAACGTGTAATAATGGAATTTTAATGATGTCAGAAATCACTAGCTTATTAAACGAAAAATATTCCCGTCTGCTGTAGAGATGCTGTCATTTATATCATTCTTTTGAGTGTATTTATGTTTTTAATATCTTGCCACATTTCAGTGGTCGTAGGAATTTGGATGTTTATTTGCTTAAAACAAAACCCTGTGGTTTGTTATCCTTTAATTTTTCAAGAAAGTCCGTTTTGGGCTCCAAATAGCAACGGTTGTCACCATAAATCCCAGCATGTATGGAAGTGGAAAACGGCCTCTTATTTCCAAGGTACGTTTTTGCCAGTGCCTCTCTCTCACTCTCGCTTTCCGAAATCTCTTGCGCCAGTCTGGGAGGAAACGATCAGCTGCATTCCGCCGACATCCACATTAACACGCTGACCCACCTCGCTATCGACTTCCATAACATCCATTATGACTCACGGGCCTGCGACGACGCGGTTTCCTATAGTAACTGTACTCAAGCGAAAGAACTTTGACCGAACGCAGCCATTCCACCAATTAGAGCGTGAGTCAGTCCAACCAATAGAACCACCAATTAAGAATGAGTCAGAAGAATTTCTGTGTTGATATCTCGAAAACAAAGAAAACACAGGCAGTGATCTTTTTTTTTTTTTTTTAATCTATCTTGTTCCAAGTTTATAATATGCTGAGGGGGCCAGTTTAATTACAATTATCTTGTATTATGACTAGCTCGAGAAAATTGCATTTAAACGCTGCCGATGAGGAAACCCCAGTGAACTGCTTGACTTTTGCATTAGACAGAAACAAATTCTCTTTGTTTATATTTCCATCCTATCCTATGTCTGAAAAAAATGCTGTATGGACGCAAAGAGATTGGGAATGACGCATAAGAGTTGTTTGGAAGACAGATGCTGGGGAGATAATGGCCCATCTCCCCAGACCTCCACTGGAACGGCTTATCTGAAGTCGAAGAAACTTACGCAATATTTCATGGAACTGGGTCGATCATAGGGGCATGATCACACACACCCTTCATTGTGCAAATATCTGGATGAATTAATTATGAATGAATGTTGTTTTTGGGTTATCTCGATGCATTTGTCATAGAAGACAGCTGTAGGGGGTCAATTAATACTAATTAACCTGCTATCATTTCAACTCCATTTTCAAATCTCAGGGATCGACAGTGACAGTGTTACTGACATCACTTGACTCAACATGGGATCAACAAACCTTTTAACCTTTAGCACTCACAGAGTCCTCTTTACGGAAAGGTTATTGATGAATATTCACTCTATAAATGAACAAAAATCGAAATAAAATGTTTTAAAAAATAACTGTGCTAAATAACTTCAAAGGTATGGAGAGATTTGACTAATTAAATTAAAACTAGAATGTTTTAGAAGTCTCTTCTGCTCACCAATCCTGCATTTATTTCATTCAAAGTACAGTAAAAACAGTAAAATTTTAAAACATCTGTTTGAATATGTTTTAAAATGTAATTTATTCCTGTGATTTCAAAGCTGAATTTTTAGCATCATTACATCAGTCACATGATCCTTCAGAAATCATTCTAATATTCTGATTTGCTGCTCAATAAACTTTTATTATTGTTATTATTATTATAATGTTGAAAGCAGCTCAGTAGATTTTTCTTTGATGAACAGAAAGTTCTGAAATACAAATCTTTTGTAACATTATAAATGTCTTTATCGTCACTTTTGATCTATGTAATGCAAATAAAAGTATTATTTTCTATCATTTCTTTACCCAAAAAAAAAAATGGTATAATGCATAATGTTACAAAAGTTTTTTTTTTTTTTTTTTTCCAGATAAATGCTGATCTTTGGATCTTTCTATTCATCAAATAATCCTGAAAAAAACTACTCAACTGTAATAAAAAAATATTTCTTGAACAGCAAATCAGCATATTAGAATGAGTTCTAAAGGATCATGTGACACTGAAGACTGGATTAATGATGCTGAAAATTTAGATTTGATCACAGGAATAAATTACATTTTAAAATATATTCAAATAGAAAGCAGTTATTTTAAATAGTAAAAATATTTCACAATATTACTGCTTTTGCTGTATTTTGGATCAAATAAATGCAGGTTTAGTGAAAATTCTTTAAAAACATTCAAAATCTTATGTGTTCAAAAACTTTTGACTGGTAGTGTATAAAATGAAATTATTAAATACATTATGTTGCAAAAAAAAAAAAAAAAGAATGACTAAATGCAAGGATAAAGTAATAAATAAATGTAAAGATAAAATACACATTAAAATGAAAAACTAACTGAAACCCACACCTTGAAATAAAATGTAGAAGATAACATAGACACACTGTAAGCTCTGGTAAGAAGTGAAAAACGTGTACAAAACAGTACAAAACAAGGATTTGTAAAGAAAAATGTCAGAGGATTTGGGTATAAGCCAAGAGAAGACTGGTTTTCCTTTGCTGTAAACAAAACTTGGTTCATATTCTGACCGGTGCTTACACTATGTCTACGTCCTACGTCATGCACTGAAACGCGATTCTCTCGTGAACACGCCTATGACAATTAGCAGAAGCTAGATATTTTTCTTACACAAACGAATCGATTCACTTCAGAAGGCCTTTATTACCCCCCAGGAGTTATGTGGAGTACTTTTTATGATGGATGGATGCACTTTATTGGACTTCAAAATCTCACCACCCATTCACTGCCATTTTAAAGCTTGGAAGAGCCAGGACTTTTTTTTTTAAATATAACTCTGATTGTATTTGTCTGAAAGAAGAAAGTCATACACAACTAGGATAGCTTGAGGGTGAGTAAATCATGAGGTAATTTTCATTTTTTAGTGAACTGTCCCTTTAAGGGATTCTAAAGAAAGAATACCATCCGAGTGACGCCTTTTTATACCTTTTTTTCCTGAGAGTGCAACTAAAACATGATAACTAGCCAAACCTTGACTCCTACGGTACGACTAAGAAACTATCTCCGAAAACACAGGCCTGAATTTGATTAAACTACCATGAATTCAAGATCTTGGTTCCCTCTCATCAGTCACACTGGGTGGGATAGTGCTCGATACAAGTGTGTTTTAATGCAGTAACTCAGGAGCAAGAATGGAAAACCTTGCAACATGGAGACAATTAAATACAACCTTTTAATCTGAACTGAGGCCTCAGGTACGGTTGTCCAAATGGCCATAATTAAATTCACCTGTCTCTACTGTGCATCAGTGAGGAAGCGTTCAAGTTTTATATCGAACACATGGCTGTGTTTAGAAAGCATTTCAGTGCAATTCGAAAATCCAGACCTTATTTGTCTTTGGTTTGTTTTGGAGGGCGTATAAAGATTACCACCCTGTTTTGTGGTCAGTGCGATGCTTTAGTGAACCCTTTAAACGTACTGTAATCAGTTTGATTGCGTTCAATTTAAACCTAATTAGCACAAATACCCTAATCACATGTCTGACGTTAAGATCCGTAATAGAATAATCTGGGTTTACTATGTAATTTAGGGAGCAATGAAAAAACACAAAAAAACATATGAAAGCTTGTAAAACAAGATATCGGGTTTAACTGCAATCAGTAAAAATGAACGTATCCTACTAACATTCTCACATGCATTCCAACATTTAGAAATGAAATAAATGGATTAAAAATAATAATTAAATAAATCACAAATTGATCATTATACATATATATGTATGTATGTCTTAAAGTGTTACAGAATATTGCACTGTTAGCGTAACTACTACTACTGAAACCAACTGTAAGTCAAGGTGAAGTGCAATTTAGAACTAATTTCCAATGCTATTACAGTTTTAAAAGGTAGCTGTCTATGGGCTTTTAACTAGGTTTTGTCACAAAGCTTACAAACCTGGGCCCCAGTTCATCTTCACAGCGCCAAGTAAACTCTCCAAAGCTCTCGTAGCGCTGGTTGTAGTGGTAAAGAACTCGGTGGAGGGTTGGTGAGCCGAGGTCCATGAGCGTGTTGTAGGCCGTCTGCTGTTCCTTTCCGCTGGTGTAGCCGTTGAACAGATTATAAATCTTGTCTGCTATTTCTGAGGGGAAATATAATAACAACCAAATCAGATGACTTATAGGTTTAAGAATATTTTCCAACCCTAAGAAGTTTATTCTACATATGCAAGCAATTCTCTACCTTGAGCCTTGACGTCGTCCACGGCGGGACAGGGAGTTTTGATCGTCACCTCACTCGGACTGGAACGCCGTCCCGTGTTGTCCACCGCCCACAGTCGAAACCTGCGATTGCACATTTAGACATTTGTCACTATGGAATACAGTATTTTTTACATTAATATGATCGGGATATGTTGTGGGCCAAATTTGAAACACATCTACAGAATAAGCACCACAGCTCAACATGTTTAGAGCACCTTTGCTAACATTTTGCATACAAAAAATAAAATCAAATATATTATAAAAATGTAATATTTAATAACATTTATTAAAACAAGTAAGGTCAGGTTATAAGGTTAAATAAATAAATAAATAAGTTTAATAAGGTTAAATTAATAAATAAGCGTAATTGGATTTTTTTTTTTTTTAATTTATCTATTATTTATTACTTTTAATAATTATTATCGGTAGTAGAAGTGGTAGTATTTAATAATACATACTAATAACAAATACTAGTAATTAATAATAACTACTAAATAAATTGTGTTTAATATTAAGTGTATTTGTATTTATTATTTGTATTATTTTTATTTATTACTACTAATAATTATTATTATTAGTAGTAGAAGTGGTAGTATCTCATAAAAAAAAAATAATAATAAATAAATAAATAAATAAATAAATAAATAATAATAATAATAATAATAATAATAATAATAATAATAATAATAGTTTTCTTATTATTCATATTGATATTAACTGTATTTTTAAAATAATTTATGACGCATGATTAAATAAGTGTACTTGGATGCATTTTTATTTATTTATTTTATTATTAGCAGCAGAAGTGCTAGTATTTAGTAATAAGTACTAATAATAAATACTAGTAATTAAAAATAAATACTAGTATTTAATAATACGTGCATTTGGATTTATTTATTTTTTTGTTTATTTATTATTTGTTACTACTACTACTAATAATAATTATTCTTAGTAGAAGTGGTAGTATATAATAATATTAATAATAATAATAATAATAATAATAATAATAATAATAATAATAATAATAATAATAATAATAATTTATTATTATTTTATGAATTATATTTTTTCAGTTATTTAAGATGCATAAATAAACAAGTGTATTTGGTTGTATTCATTTGATTTATTTATTATTTATTACTAATAGTAAGTATTAGTAGTAGTAGTGGTTGTATTTATTATTATTATTATTATTATTATTATTATTATTATTATTATTATTATTATTTTACAAATTATATATTGTTTTAAATAGTGAATGACTGAATGAAGTGTATTTGGATTTTTTTATATATGTATTTATTTATTTATTATTACTACTAATATTTATTATTATTATTATTATTAGTAGTAGTAGCAGTAGTAGTAGTAGTAGTAGAAATAGTAGAAGTGCTAGTATTCAATAATAATAATAATAATAATAATAATAATAATAATAATAATAATTATTATTATTATTATTATTATTATTTCTTATTATTATTATTTTACAAATTATATATTGTTTTAAATAATGAATAACTAAGTGTATTTGGATTTATTCTTTTTATGTATGTATGTATGTATGTATGTTTGTATGTATTTATTTATTTATTATTACAAATAATATTTATTATTATTATTATTAGTAGTAGTAATAGTAGTGGTAGTATGTACTACTACAACTACTAGTAGTACTACTACAACTACTACTACTAATTTCTTTATTGTTAATATTACTACTACTGCTACTACTATTATTATTATTATTATTATTATTATTATTATTTATTGTTATGAATTACAACTTTTAAAATAACATACAATGCATGTCAAACTATAACATTTATTAAAAAAATAAGTTCAAGGTTAAGGTTAAATGAATAAATAAGTGTATTTGGATTTATTCCTAGATTTAGTTGGAAATAACACTTCCAAATAGACCTCGGAAATTATGAACCATTACCTTTTTAGGAGCCCTTTGAAGTTCGGACTGAACAAATTGTTTCAATGTGTGAATTATGTAATCATATAACAGCATATACCTCTATTAAAATCAAAATGCATGACTGCACCACTCCCATTACGTAAGCATGAGTTTACCTTCGGCTCATGGCTTTGATTTGAGGATCCCTTAAGTGCAGACAACTGAACTTGAACAATAGCAAGCAGCTGTGGTGGTGTACCCACTCACTCCCAAAACATTGCTGCAATTACTCTATCACTGATGATATATGCCGTGGGCTACGAGGCGCAGGTTGGAAAGATTAAGTTGAGCGATATCTCCATCTAGTGGAAGATATTATAAACAGCTACCACCTGCAGAATGGCAGCAGTGAGATCCTACAAAGTGCCAAGCGAGAGTGCATGCGAGGTGGGGAAACGCAAGTCTCTCTTATATGTGTGATTTTTGGATGAAGAGGGATTCATGCAGTCTAACCTGCTCTTTGAGGGTCGTTTATAGTCTTTCCTTTAAAAAAAAATAAAAATGTAATTATTCATTTTCACTGTGTTTAAATTCCATACATCTGTTTTGGTGATAGTGATGAAAATAGTCTAACATCACAATATTCCCCTTGGGAAAAAATAAATAAATAAAAAAAAATAAATAAAAAATAAAAACGAAAGTAGGAAATGCACTGAAAAGTAAAATAAATAGGTAAGTCACTCCATTTTTTTTTGCTGATATAATTTTAATAAAAATAATAATAATAATAATAAATACAAAAACAAAAATGATGCAAAACAGAAGCATATTCACTAGCAGTCTCGGACTCTTGGACCCCACTGTATTTTTCTTGAAAGACCTAAAACACTGAAATGAACCTGACAATAACACTAAACAGGTCCATAAATAATATAGAGACAGTCTGTGCTTCTTTGAACAACGGTCAAATATCAAAAACATTTGGAAAGAGGTATCGTAAGGAGGACCCAACCCTCCCTGTGGGCTTGTGTAATCTCTTCAGCGTGCCCTGCATGTTCACAACGCATGTGTGCCCTAACATGTAGCACAGGAAATCAGGAGGAAAAGTAGCAGGGTGTAAAAATTCAAGCACCTACATGACCGAATACCCACACGAAAGCTGCACGAACACAGACCAACACAAGAAATGCTGCAATTACTACAGACTTCAGGGATTATTTTGGAGTAAGAATATGAAGAGTTCAGATGCAAAAGCCTCGAAGTCCATCTGACATTTTTCTTTAAAATAAGCATTTTTATCAGGCTCCTACGTATAGGTTTCTACCTAAGTACCAGTACTGGGATTTAGTACCAGTACTGGGATTTAGTACAGAGGCTGGGATTTAGTGAGTTTAAAGTAAAAGTATTTGATGGACGTATACTATGTGTCGAGAGCATTCACTCAGTATCATAAAGTGGCTTTTAGAGGGTTTTGCATCTGAACTCTTCATATACACCAGCATGAAATGTAAATGAAATGCTTTTTATATATGTAATAAGAAAGGCTTTTATTGTGTGTTTAATTATTATTAATAAACATATGTATTCATGATGATTATTATTTATTAGTAGTAGTGGTGGTAGTAGTATTGGCCATTTTTGAGTCCCACCAGTGCGAACTACTGGTTTATAATATAATATAATATAATATAATATAATATAATATAATATAATATAACATAATATAATATAATATAACATAATATAATATAATATAATAATTTACTATTTTTAATAAAAAGACATATTATTTTTCTTATTAAAACGTATCGGCCATTTTTGGGTCACAACCCTCCAGTGAGAACCACTGAATTATAACATAATATAATATAATATAATATAATATAATATAATATAATATAATATAATATAATATAATATAATATAATGTACTATAATAATTTAATATTAATTTAATATAAAGACATTATTTTTCTTATTAAAAACATATAGACCATTTTTGAGTCACAATCCTTCAGTGAGAACCACTGAATTAAAATATAATATAATATAATATTTTCTATAATTTACCATATATAATTTACAATTATTAATGAACATATTGGCCATTTTTGGGTCACAACTCTCTGGTAAGAACCACTGATAAGATAAAATAAAATAAAAAAATATATTCAATATAAAGATATATTATTTTTCTTATTATTAAACATACTGGCCATTTTTGGGTCTCAACCCTCCAGTAAGAACCTCTGATAAAATAAAATAAAATAAAATAAAATAAAATTTAATATAAAGATATATTATTTTTCTAATTATTAAACATATTGGCCATTTTTGGGTCACAACCCTTTAGTGAGAACGACTGATTTCTAATAGAATAGAATAGAATAGAATAGAATAGAATAGAATAATTTACTATTTATTATTATACTATTTTATTATTTTATTACTAATAACCATATTAGCCATTTTTGGGTCACAAACCTAAAGTGAGAACCACTAATTTATATCATAATTTACATTTTTATTAAGCTTCCTTTCAGCATCATTATTTATCATATATTGTGATTCCTGTTTTTCATCTACTCCCACAATATACTACTAATGCCAAGCGTTTGCTTGAACCTTTTCTTGTTGCATGTAGCCCCGTTTAACACATAAATCTTTCTATCGCTGTTTCTGCTATTACCACGAAGCGCACCCTTTGACGCACTTTCAAACCTTTCCAGAGTATGAACTCTTTCCCCAGCTGCATCTGCAGCATGTAAAACTAGCTCAAATTGAGTCGGCATTACTGGACGTACAGACCATGTTCTTCCCTGTGGCAAAAAAATGAACGTTCCTGAGAAAAGGATGTAGCACGTCACGAAACAACTATCCAAGGGAGTCGAACACAGACAGGGGCTCCCAACGCAATTATCACATCCAATAGAAGACGTCGGCCTGATGTCACCAGCTTTTATACTAAAGTGATGATGGGACCAATTATACTTTCCAAGAACGTTTCTTACCTGCTACAGACTCTGCCAAGCCATTTAGAGAAAAGCACATTCTAAATCAACTACTGATATTGGAAAATTGACATAGGTAGGAAGTACTCCAGACATATTTTACACGAATCATTATCGGATTTTCACAGCCTTAGCTGGATGTAATTGCTTAGACTCACGCAGATATTAAAATCCCTCATCTGACTGAAGACATGCAACTCAACGTCAGTTCAAAGTCCAAGTGAATCATCCGGCCAAAAGTGGGGCCTTTATGTTTTGTTTCTCACTGAACTGAATATGCCTGAATATGTCTTGCCATGGTGAGGCAAAGGCATAGGAAACAGGTGTTTCATGCTGAAGCAACCTGGCATAACATTAGATTAAGAACATGAGGCCTGGATTACTCTAACTCGAAGATGTATAAAAATTTCAAATTTATTAATGTTAAGAGGATAACCCCTTGAGATGGAACATCTCGTTTTCGAGGGGGTCCTCAAGACATAGGACAGAAACAATACAACACATGTACCATTCACACTCGCTCAAACTCTCCCTCATCCCACCTCTGCCACCCCACCCGCCCCACATACTCATTATTGAAAACAAATACATGTAAACAAGAAAAAACACATATGTGTATGTAAGTATTACTGTAGGAAGCATGACAACATGTAGCCCATACACGTATGTTTATACACATATTCACATAATATACATACACACACCTACACCCATACTAACATATACTCATAAGTAATGATAAAGTAATAAATAAGTAAATAAATAAATCCAGTCGCACATAAGAAAAACAGTTACAGCCATACTTTGCTTGCAAATAGGTGAAGAGCGATGTTTTGAAGGAATACAAAGAAGTGATAGATCTTAGAGACCCAGGCAGACTATTCCAATCTGAAGGGGCTTTAAATTTAAAGGTACGTCTACCAGTCTCTTTAAAAATGTTTGGCACAGTGAAAGAGGGGTACTCAGTATGTCTTAATCTACTGTATATCTAGTATAACATATGATAATAATAATTAATAATAATAATAATGATAATAATAATTTATTTACTTAGTTATTTTTTATTATAGAATATGCCAATACGCATTTTAAATATATTGTTTGATTTTTTTTAACTTCTTATTTCATTTTTTAACTTCTCATTTCTTAGCTTCTGTGCCACCTGTGCAGTGCAATAATGAATTTTGTTTAGTGATTTCATTTGATTGGTTACAGCTCTATATAGGGGCAGTAAATGTAAATCTTTCAGATGAATTTAAAAGGTGCTGGTCTCGACTTGCTCTTGACCTGCCTTGGTCTCAATTCCTCAAAGTCCTGGTCTGAACACACTCTGCTCTTCGTTTCAGTCTTTTTCCGCACATTAATCTACACTCCACACACCATAATGACAAAGCAAAAAAACAGATTTGTGACATCTTTCCAAATTTATTCAAAGTAAAAACCTGAAATAAGTACATTGCATAAGTATTCATACCCTTAACGTGGTACTTAGCTGAAGCACCTGTACAGCCTCAAGTCTATTTGGTATGATGCAACAAGCTTTGCACATCTGCATTTGGCATTTATCTGCCATTCTTCTCCTCACCTCTTCACCTCTCAAGCTCTGTCAACTTGGATGGGGGCTAGCAGACATTTTCAGGTTTCTCCAGAAATGTTTGATTTGGTTCAAGCCCAGGCTCTGGCTGGGACACTCAAGGACATTCACAGAGTTGTCTATAAGCCACTCTTGCTGTGTGCTTAGGGTCAATGTCCTGTTGGAAGGTGAACCTTCTGCCCAGTCTGAGTAGTTTTCATTCTACTCCGACGAGTCCCTCAGACCCTGCCGCTGAAAAACAGCCCCACAGCATAAGACTGATACCACCACACTTTGCTGTTGGGCTGGTACTCTGCAGGTGATGAGCAGTGCCTGGTTTCCTTCAAACATGATGCTTGGAATTGAGGTTCATCAGACCACAGAATCTTGTTTCTTACAATCTGAGAGCTCTTTAGGTGCTCTGTTGCAAATTCCAAGTGGGTTTACATGTGTCTTCACTAAGGAGAGGATTGAGTTTGGCCACACCAATATAAAGCCCAGATCGGTGACATGTTGCAGTGATGTTTGTCCTTCTGTAAGATCCCCCCATCTGCATATACGATCACGGAGCTCAACTAGAGTGACCATCAGCTTCTTGGTAACCAGTTTAACCAAAGCCCTTCTCCATCAATTGCTCAGTTTGGCCAGGAGGCCAGCTCTAAGAAGAGTCCTAGTTGTTCCCAACTCCATTATGGATAATGGAGGCTACATGCTTCTATGAACCTTGAATGCAGCAGAATTTTTTCTGAAGTCTTCCCTAGATCTGTGCCTTGAAGCAATCCTCTCTCTGAGCTCTACAGGCAGTTCTTTTGACATCAGGGCTTGGTTTTTGCTCTCATATACATTTTCAGCTGTTAGACCTTTTATTGAGAGGTGTGTGGCTTTCCACACAGCGTAGTAAAATCTACAAATTATATGAATGCTCCTGAGCTAAATTTCAAGTGCCCCAGTAAAGGGTATGAATACTTATGCAATGGAATCATTTCTATTTTTTTTTAATTTCTCATACATTTGCAAAGTTGCTACAAATTTTTTTTGCTTTGTCATTATGGAGTGTAGATTGATTGTGGGGGAAAAAATATTTAGAGCAGTTTAACATAAGGCTGCAACATGAAACATGAAAAAATGAATACTTTTGCAAGGCGAAATATATACTTATATACTATAAATATATACGTATATACTTATATATATATATATATATATATATATATATATATTAATAATAATAATTATATTATAATACTATTATTTCCAACATGCATGAAAAACAGAAATGGTATCAATATAACATCCTAATAAGGTAGATGGTTTTAAGAGCAATGGGTGCTAATGTCATCAAAGAAAATCTAATAAAATGACACATTTGTGTTAAAAACATTCTCATGATTAATTCTCTGATTAATTTTAAAGCGCAAATGCTACTATTTTGAAAAAAAAAGGGCAAATAAAGTCATGGGTCTCTTTTGTCCCATTCTATAGCAGCAGGAACTTACATGTATGTGGTGTCTGGCTCCAGGCAGCGTATGATCAAGGAGATAGATGAGAGGGGATCCGGAATGTCCCCGAGCATCACGCACGGAGATTTGGCCCCTGACATGATGTCATCCACGAAACTCAACATGGTTTCTGTGAAGAGGAGAAAACTGTTTAGCACACATACACATACAAGTTTACAAGACCTAATAACCCATTTTGATCTCCCATGTTTTTAGGCCAACAAACTGTTTGTTTGTTTAGTTTTAAGTGTCTCTAATCAAGAATGATTAATGGTATGTCATTAGGAGACAACCATGCATGCGCAGGAAAAACAAACATCAGCAAAACAGCCCCATCTTCTCAGGAAAGCCTCTGCAATGGGAACACAGGATGCTGTTTTGCATGAGGATTTCCCTCACCCTGAAAAACCCTGGCTGAGTCTGACCAAATGCTATGAAAACAAGTGTTTCCCTGCTCCCCTGGTCAGTGGAACACGCTAGGGAAGGATACCCTGTGGTTTGGACATTTCGACCGGAGAAGATGTCAGTGGTTTGATTTCGCACGAGACGCGTGACCCAGATCGAGCTGCGAGTGTCAGCCCAAATAAAGAGCCCATACAGAAGTTACCTGTGGGGCTGATGTGCTTTGCCTTTCTTATTAAGAAGTGGACGGAAAGACTGTTTGCCCAGCTGGCCCGCATGCGTCACAGGACACGAGCCTCGTGTGCCTTTCATAGCAAAGAGAAACCAGGGATGGGGAACCTTTTAAAAGCGGTGGTCGCCCTGCTTGTCTTCCTGGAGGCCTCTTCTTCAAAAATACCAGGATTCTGAGAACATGATGCCAGGATAAACGTAAAGGGGAAAAGAGTGTGTGATTATGTGCTTGCTGTCACCAGTAAGTATTTACAGTGCTTGTTGAGTAGAGAGTCGAGGAACACGTGCGCTGATGTTAATGAAAAGTGACATTGTGAGCGACTGCAGCACTTCAGGTCATATTTATCCAGTCATACACAGTTCCACTGACAACAAGCTCTAACATTTCTGTTTTATGTCGAAAAAAAAAGGTGAAATGTTGTAAAAAGGCAATAAAACTTTGATGTGTGTGGAAAATTTCGCAAGTGTGTTTTTATGAGATATAAATTGTGTGCCATTTATGAACTGAGGAGCACATGATGTTTTAAGATTATTTACGGGAGACTTCTCAGTGGGAATACTGAATGGGAACTGGTGTAGGAAGTGCCTTAGCTCACTGCTCACTGTTCTTAACCAGGTTAAACTAAATATTTCAATTTATGTGGAAGCCTGTTTCTGCCACAAGATAATTAAAAAGGTAAGTTCAACTTTTTCATCTAACAATTTGGACTTTTTTCCCACTCTCAGTTTACATCTTTCAATTCTGTTTTTACTTTCCACCCACAAATAAATAATAAATAATGTTATTATGACTTTTCTCAAAATTGCGAGTTAACTTGCAATTCTGACTTTAAATCTTACAATTAGGAAATTTATGATTTGACTTTTTTCCAT